>CM047993.1:23799760-23811944 GCA_026261665.1 Melanotaenia duboulayi
GCGTCCGATCGATCGGAACACCACTAATTCAAACCATCCCGCACTGCGCTGTCATGTTAGGGTCATTATCACCCTGCAGGCCATGGCCTATGGAGTATCAAAATTCTACAGTCACAATGATAAAGTCCTTAAAGTGCTTGTAAAAATATTTTGTAAAGAAACACTTTACAAGTTTTTCTTAGTTCTGACAAATGGTCTGCTCTGTATGATTTCTGACCTGGAAGGTCAAGAGCCGATGAGCCGGTTTCTCTCCGGGTTCGTGTAAACCAGTAACTGGACCGTAAAGCAGAAGCAGAGTCGTATTAAACCAGAAGAACAAAGCACAAGTTGATTCAACAACAACGAAGAATCATCTCACGTTTCTTTTCTAAAACAGCAGATTGTAAATTAAACATTCTGTCATTTATACAAAGACTTCATTGTAGGAAAAGATTTTGTCCTCTCAAACTTCTGGTGAATGGCAACCGCAGTCAGACTTCCAGAGAGGGAAAGGAAGATCTGTTTGTACGTAGCAGCTTTCTGTCAGCAGCACAAACCATATTTGTTTACATCACTCATTTGATCAGCAGAGATGAGAACACAGCGAGGTCACCAGAACCATGGTATTCTTGTTCAACTTTAGGGAAAAGATTCTAAGATAGAAAAAGATCAGAAAAAAGCAATGATGATGATGGATGTCAAGAGGAGGGATCTGCTTTTCAGCACAGTACAGAGCGGCTATAACACTGAATGAGTTTGTGAAACGTGTGTTAAATATCTGCTGCTAGTGATCAAAACAACTGAGCAGAGAAACAAAAATTAACCAGCAAACCCAAAGTCAAGGTCTGAGAGTTCAACTATGAGTAATTTAAGCTGTAAATTTTCAGCTAGAGTTTTAAACAACTTCATGGTGATAGAAAGTATGTCAATGACTCTAACCAATGAAATGATGACTCTGACTAATCAACACTCACTAGTGTTTCAAGTCACAATATAATATGGGTTTGCTAAGTTTGGAACTACAGCTGAGGTAATATAAGTAAATAAACTGCGGTGAAAATGGGCAAAATATGTANTGGAACTACAGCTGAGGTAATATAAGAAACGTAGAGCCTTGTATCGGCTCAACACAAAGGAAAACATGTAAAAGGCACCACAAGTCAGTGGACTTACAAGCTACACTGATAACATGATGAAAAGGTCAAACACCTGGACGCAGTCGCTGCTCTGGTGTGAAAATGAATACTTCAAAGACAGGGCAAAAGTAAGTCCCTAATAATTAATCAATAACCATTTTGGGAAAGTTAAACCCCTTCCACACCAAGAGATAAGATCATAGCCATGACAAAAGTAACGAAAATGTGAGCCCACAGTGATGGACACCATCGTTCTGTAAATAGTGACAAAACTACCTTCTGACTGCTTCCGCTTCATTCACCCACGTTTGATTACCTGCTACAAAAGTGCCGTTCTTGAAGACATATTTTAAAATTTAAAGCTACACTTGGAAATTTCTGCATGTTAATCAGCTTTTTACAGTTCAGCCTTACCTTTCATTTGATTCGAAGCAACGCTGCATTTGATATGTAAAAAAAAAAAAAAAAAAAAAGCTACACCTGAAAAAAAAACTTTTTTTTACATTGAAACTTTGCACAGATGCAGTTAAAATTAATCTGAGAAACATTCCTCAGGCTAACTCATAGGTTTATATGGGGTTGTTACGGGGTAATGCTCTTAGTCTGAGACACTCATTCATGTATCAAATCTCTAAAAGAGATGATATCAGGACTTTCATCGTTGAAGATGTGCGTAACTTTGTCATCCAACTTGAATTTGAATTATTTTAAAACAGTCTTAATTGATAGTTTTTTATGATTATTGCCATTAGTCATGGCAACCTCCTTGTCCAGTCTTTAGGTCTGTAAATGAAAATGGAGGATAAGATGCATCTATCGGTGATGTGACAGGAAGGCTGGCAGAGCAGTTTTCTTTAACATGTTAGTCTGCACATGTAAAGTCATGTCTCTCTGCACAGCAGGCTGAGAGATTTAGCAGTTTTCTTGTATATTTTGCACCAACAGTATTATGTGTTCACGCTTAACTCTAAATTTCCTTTACAGTTAAAGATGCACATGTTACTTTCCAAACTTAAAACTCTGAGTTTCCAACTTGTTTGATTGCAACAGCACATATCTGGAGACATCGCCACCCAGCAGCATCCTGAGGCTGAGAAATGCTACCCTGGAGCTGTCATAGATCACAAACCGGAAAGGATGAATATCAGTAATTATACAACTTGTTCTTATGGGATGTCACGTGATGCTTCACGCACTGCATCACAAGCTAGCATAAAGATATAAACAAATGGGCCGTTTGGAATGTACACAATCGCTGGTTCAGCAAAGAAGCCCAAGAAGATGGAATCTGAGGAAGAGGGAGAATGACAGAAAAAGGGACAGAACACGAGACCAGACAAGAGTCAAGCTAAATGTCGGAAGAGTCAGGTAGGATGCACGAAGGATGCAGAATAGGCCGTTGATATAGGAGGCGTGTCACTGAGAAAATCTGCAAAACTCTTTAAAGTAAAAACTGTAAGTAATGCTACAGTAGCATTAGCTAATGTAAATACATAGGATTAGGTACTGTAAGGCATGAGTAACATAGCCAATGCTGCTGATAATACTAAAGTAACCATAAATAAATATTTTTTTTTCTGAATCCTGCTTGATATCTGTCTTTTTAAATATTAGGGCTGCTTTCTGACAAACACACAGACTCAAAAAGTTGTTAATGTTTCAAATTTGTGGGAACTGTTTTCATTAAGAGTGGCATCATGGTGCATATGCCATGATTAAGAAAGAAACCCTGTCTATGGTCTCTAGCAGCCAATCCATCGGAGTAGAGAAGCGACACGCTGGACTTTAAAACAAGTCAGAACAGGTCCTGGCAGACAGCGGCTGATGGGGGGGTTTAAAAGCCAGGATTAGCCCACTGAAGGCCTTCCCTCTGGGTCCACCATACAGGGACTGCTCAAGTTCTCATAGTCATAACAGAGTTGTCAACTCAGGTCCTTAATCAGTCAAGTTCAGACAAACCAGTAAAGATTAGCATCTGCACATGTTCCATCATAATGGTGGACATTTATGAACACATCAAGCGCCTTTAATGTCAACCCACTGCACTATGCATTCAACCCCAGGACCTATTTACTTTACCCAGCAGGTCAACAAATAAAGATAGAGAACAGCTAAATGGTGGTGCTATCCTCTGGATGAGTTGAATAAGGCCAAACATTTGTAAACTGCAACTAATAATACCAAATTTCAACAGTTTTACAGCAAATGTAAAAAAATGTGCTTTTTTTAATGTCTGTCTGTTTATGTTCAATTAGTCCTAATTGATGTTGACAACACCAAAAAGGTGCATGAATGGAGTGTTCATCGCTACCAGGGAACCTGAATGTTATGCTTATTTTACATGACAGATGTCACACAGGGTGAAGGAAAATACAGATGTTACAGAGAGTTTGCTGTGCTTCCATGACAGGGAGTCAACGTAAGAAAGAAGGCATCACAACACCCGTAAGCGAGTATGAAACCCTGTGTGTGGCAGCCAAGGACAGAAACTTAAGTGTGTCTGAGAGAGCCCGTGTCCCTCTGGTGTGAGACAACATTACATCACCTGGCATCTATTTAGCGTAACAAGCGTTTTAAGGCAGTTACAGATGTCACAGCTGCAGCAGTTAAATATGGCCTCCTGGTTCCACCATGACTTCTTTTTTAATGGTGAATTATAACAATATGACAGTATAATGTGCCCCATGGGGCAAATGGTTGCCAAATAAAATCAGGCCCTGCTATCAGACACCAATCTGCACCACATTTAGGTGTTTTCCTGAGCTCTCTGTTCAAAGCCGTTGATTTGAAGGAGCAAAAAAGTTTGGTTTTATCACAACTGGTGGAAAATGACTAAATCAATTGTATTACCAGGGATAAAAATAACAACACAAGCCCTGAAGCCAAATTAGTGCTAGAAAACATACATTATAGTAAGGCCATTTGACAAATGTATCTGGGCATCTTGGTAAATCTTTCCTTATCTTTCTAACTAATTTAATTTATATATTAGTTGAGTTCAAAAAGTAAAACAAGGTGCAAACTGTTTCAATAAAGTTGTTAGCAAATGGTTGCTTAACAAATTTAGCATCTGAAGAGGTTTTCATTCAAAGCACTACTACTGATCTTTGGCAGATTTTCACACTGTGGCGCCCCCTAACAGAGGCTAATTCATCCTGTCTCTTCTCTGAGCTCTCTCCAGCCAATAAAAGTCAGTCCAATGTTGACTCTTGTCACTTTCTCTCTTTTTTCCTCAATTCGTCCTACAATGTACCCATATGTTTCTTTGCTGAATCAACCATAATGTGCATTCAACATGGTCACTGTGGTGATATTCAGTTGCTGGAGTTTGTGAGGGATTGCCATAAAGCAAAGCACAAAAATACTGAGCACAGACAGAGAGCTCCTCCATTCACTCGATGCAGAAAAACACATATAAGATGTTACATGATCCTACTTATGATCATTTAGTACAACTATAAAAATAACTGGTAAATAACTAGAAATGAAAATGATAAGTATATAAATTAAAATGAAAGCCTGGATGGGAAGGCCTGACTTGTGAATGGGTGCAGTATGGCCCCACGAATGTGTACAATGAATGTCAGTGTGTCATTAAAATGAGTGTTGCTTTAACCCAAAATACCTTTAACATTTAAAATTTTTACTAAGAACAAAACATATAATTTTGTTACAATGGCTTGAGGTGTGACCTGNATTTAAAATTTTTACTAAGAACAAAACATTTAATGTTGGTACAATGGCTTGAGGTGTGACCTGGATACAGTAGATTTTTCCTCCTTTAGGGAATGGGGATTTTTGAGTCTGCTAATCTAACCCTAACCAAACCTCCACTGACTTAGCTTTAGCAGCTCTAAGATCAAGGTTGATTCAAACTTAAATGTTTGAATCAACAATCAATTCTCTCCAATTGTGGAAATGCATTGTTTGCTGCTTGGCTGGCTCTCCAGCAGCTCCATATACAACCTTGTTCCTCTGCACCTTGCACAAAATCTTAACATCACTTACACAAATGTTCCTCTTTTCACCAGTTTCTCACACGACATGCATCTCTCATTATGAATCTGGCTTAAAAAAAAACCACAATGTGCCTACATCGGTGCAATGATGTTTGGCTGTGCTAGCATGCTAATAAGATTTCTATAATAAAATTCAGATGGTTAAATTGAAGAATTTAAACACCTCAGGAGTAAGAGTCAACCCCATTAAAGTGGAGAAGATGGAGCTATAAAAGTGGGAAAGAGAGTGAAGACTGGGACGAAAATATGGCATCCATGTTTGCTTTTTGTGGATGTTTTCAAACTGGTGAATGTTAACAACTAACAATCACCACAGTCAGCTAACAATACCGCAATCAGGCGATTATGTAACAATTCTCACAGACATAGCTGCGAGCCAGACAGCTGAACAGTGGGGCGAAGCATCCAAGATGCTCAGTGTAGCCAAGGAAAGCAGCAGATTCAAAGGGGCAATATTGTTTTACAAGTGATTCTTTTTATACCTGATACACCGTTGCTCCAGGTTTGGGAACAAATGCAGCATTTTTCCATTCTAGACCCAGGACCAGTGCTGACACGAGCAGAAAACAAAGATGTTACTTTCATGAAGGACCTTGTCTTTGTAAATAGGCCCTGCATATTCCTGTTGGCAGGTTCAGCATACATCCTGCAACACCATGTGCACATTTTAGCTCATTTAGTTAAACACAAGGAAGGTGTTTGACATTTGCAAGTTGAAAAGAAATGTGCAAGTCCTGCACGTGGACTGGACACAGTCATGTGCGTCAGCGCATCAGCTGAACCACAGACAGAACGGCCTGGGACAAAACAACTACATCATTAAGTTGCTGCTTCTATATTAGTTTGTCTTCAGGCTCTATGTGGTGTTTAAGCAATGGGACTCACACGGAGCAGTGAAGCTACAGTCATTACTGAGGTAATGTTGTAAATGTTGAAAAAGTTAGAATAAAAAGACTTTTCTTTTTAGTCATCCCTAACACCAAACATCTGAGGAACTTTGTCTGGACACTTTCAACCCACTCCATCTGCCATCTGGTTCCAGTTGCCTTGTGATGAGATTACAGAGACGATGAGAGGTTCTGGTCCAACATGTGGTCTGCACCTCTCCCTCTCCATCCTTTGTTCACACAAAGCTAACCACAAGTTGCGGCCTGATCCGCACCTACAGCCACACCGATGACCCAGTCTCTGTTCACTGTGGGGAATATCGTGCGCACCACAGCACATGTGAGCCTCTGTCTGGTTAAAGGCTTGCTAATGGGCTACAGATTAGCTCACCAGGTACTCAGGCCCAAAATCAAGTTTAATTGAGCACATATGGCTGGTTGTGTATCTGGCGTTATATTGGCAATGACATCATGAGCTCAACCTGCTGGAAGCACACGAGCATATCGCCAACATGGCTGGTGTAGTTTTGTAGCTTTTGTTCTGGTTTGACTGCAGGGTATCATGATGTGACGTAAGTGCACAGCAAAGCGAGCATGAATAATAATGATTCTCCAACCGAGAGTGTTAAAGACAAAGTAAACAGAGCAATGGACCCTTGTACGAAACATTTCCATCTTTCATATGTTGATCTGATTGAATTGATTGGCACAAGAGAAACATAAAGGTTCATAATCTTGGAAGCACGATGTGCTAATCCTCTGATCATTACATGACTGTCTCTAACTTTAGCTTTCATCGTCCAAGGACCAAAGACACTGAATACGTTATTTAGCTGAAACGTGTCATTTTGAAGATTTCTTCAGCTGGTTCTCCATGTGGAAGATGAAAAAGCCTCTGAGGCCTCACTGCAAGCAGGACAATAACGTTTTGAAGTTGGATAATCTAAACCACATGTCATCCATGATGCATACGACTGAGAAATAAAAAAGGGGTTTTACAACTATTTCTGTACATCCACAGATCCCCCAAATAACCAAGGTGTGCATTAGAAATGCATAAAGGACTCAGTGCCTCTTGATGATCAGACTGCCTTTTGTACTTCTGAAGTGACGAGACGAGAGACGCCGAGTGTCACATCTTCTTGCATCGAAACACTTTTCCAAGCAGCTGTTCTGTATCACCTCAGTATTACACAAAGCTATTCCAGACACATGGGAGAATCACAGCTGGAGATATTAGTTTGAAGGATAGATGGATGACAGGAATGATACATGGATGGATTGGAAATGGCAGAAAAGCCTAAATTCAAGCAGCTATAAAAGTTGTTGGTATGGAAGTGCACCCAGAATCTTTTTTCTTTTACTGCTTTCACTTTACAGTGAGTTCTAGAGTAAATCTTATTTTGTTAGATATCAAAACCTGGACTAAAATCACTAAAGCCACCTCACAGCTAAAACACGTGCAAAATGTGATCAATAAAAGGTCTACACTCACAGATGTTTGACTGTGCTCATCAATTCCATGACTATTAGATTATTTTCTTCAAGTTGATCCTGAGAGCAGTGCTAGAGAAAAACAAATAAAATGGTTCATCCTCAGGGGAGAATGACTGGTTCTGAGTGCAAGTAAAAGGGTATGATGTTTGGTGGACCTTTGACACATTGGAGAGAGTCTAAAACGTAATGGGTTCATCTTCTAAGGAGCCTGGACGCACAATATTTAGAGCAAGTATGTGGACTTGTTGGTTTGAAAATGACTGATTTTCATCCTTTACGGTTTTTGATCTATGACGGCTCCATGGTAGCTCAACTCTGAGGGAAATCTAACATCCACAAAACTGAAATTGGATCAAACTGTTAAAATATTTACCAAATTTCAAAGTATCAGCTACATGTTTTTCTAAATTAGCATTCTTGTGTCCCACGTAACGGAGTAACAGCCTCCAGAGACTCATAAGATGGTAAATGGTGTGTACTTAGGGGTTCGATGTCTTGCTCAGGGACACCTCAACATGAACTCTCCGGGCCGGGATAGAACCGGCAACCCTTGGGCTACAGGATGACCCCTCTAGGTGCAGTGTGTAACAAAATTAAGCGGTCAGTGACAGAAAAATTTAAGATATTAAAAACTGTCTTTCTACTGTTTTCTAAATCCCTTTACTAAAACAACCATTGTGTTTATATTCTCTCAGAATGAGCCATTTATATCTACTTGTCGTGGGTCCACATACATGGCAGCTGCCATATTTCTGTCACAATTTTTACTACGGTGTCTCTCGATGGACAAATAACTGTATTTAAAATGAGAACCCTCTGAGCTTTAAAACTGCAGCACCAGCTTTGTTTGATAGGAGCTAGGGCACATCTGGGATCAGTAATGCCTTAAAAGGTTCAGAGAATAAGACAATGCTGAAGTAGTTACCTGTAGTCCAGTCATCGCTGCACCTGAGGCCACTGAATCCACTCGCAGATGAAAACACGTTTATGTCTGGAAGAATTTAGCCTACCTTTAATGGTCCAGTCCCATTTTATTTTTCAGAATTTCCGAATCCATATGAACCATCTTGCTCACTTAGGTTTGCTGAACAGAAGCTTTTTTCTATATTTCAAAGACTAAGTCAGAGGTGACAGAACTTTTCCAGTTGCAGCTCGAGACTCTGACACCACACATATCAGACAGGTTTCTTCAACCCAGAGTAAGCACTGATTGTGTTTTGATTTGTTTCTTGGACTCCTTCATTACTTTTATTGCCATTTTATTGTGTGTTTTTTTTTTCTAAATTTAGTCCTTGGCTTGTATTTAGTTCTATGTTTTACCGTGCAGCCCTTTGGTGAGCATTGTTGTTTTTAAAGTGCTTTATAATTAAAATGCTATGGTACAATTACAAAATGTGAGTTTCTTTAGTCATATGGAATCATTTTTTTTCAAGTCAAACTGGTTGATCTTGCAAAAGATGGTTAGATGGACAGCTGAATAATCCAATTAAGATGTTATGGGTAAGTGTAGGTCACTGGCAGTGGAGCATATATGTCATCTCTAAAAATCTCAACAATGTAGTCTGCACCCCTTCACATCAAAAGAATCTGACCGGTTAATCCGACCCAGTCTTTCCTGTGATGAGGCGAGTGTGAAAGAAAACACCAGTTCTGATCTGGGCAAGCTGATCCATATCATGTCAAGAATTGTGACAAGTCCAAATGAAAACAACTAAGTTTATCAAAATCTCTCATTTGTGTGTCCTTAGGTGCAGGCAGAGAGCACCGGGTTCCCGAAATCCTGCACATTGGTGGCCATTGCCATGTAAAATAACCCGTAGCTGAAGGTGCCGGATTCAGGTGTAGGCAGGTTTTCAACTCTTGGAGTTTGTCATTTATAAACATACTGTGTCAGAACCGTTTGAGTGAACTGAAACATAACCTCACGTCACATCTTTCATGGTATCAGTAATACCCAAACGAGCCAAGTTACAATCCAGAGCAGGAAAATTTAATCACAGAGAAAAAAAAACAGTTTCACTTATAAAAATTCTCTGGATAAACGAATGAAAACATTAAACTTGCTGCAGGATTTGCCTTTAATCTGAACTCTCTTGGCTGGGTTCTCTAGTCTCAAACATCCCGTCTTGATTTCCAGTGGAGGATCTAACATAAAGATGACCATCATGGCACATTTCTGGCGTGTGGCTTGGTTCCAGCCAGTCTCCACAAGTCTTGGATGCATTAAACAGTTCAGAAACACCATGTAATCCAAGAACATGTGCACTGTCAACAGCACCGTTGAAACCAAGAAGATTTAGACAATGCCAACGAGTAAGCAGGTTGTGTCCTGAAGAATGATGCTTTAATTAAATAAGTCTGCTTGGCACAATGAAAGCATTCCATATGATTTACTAACTCTGGCAGACTTTTGGATCCCATGTGTGTTTCATGCAAACCAGAGAGGCCAAACAACTCTTTTGGGTCATGTAAAAGATATTTCACGTTTCTCTTAAGCTTTTGGACAAAATGGCAGTGAAGCTTTTCACAGTGTGACCAGAAAATTATCAAAAGGAATCAGTTTTTTTTTAGGATAGCGGAGTGTCAAATTTATAATTACGCTTTGTGGATGCTGAATAAATATCTGCAGGCCTTTAATTTGCATTACAAATGTCCTCAGAAACACACTCGCTAATTAGTGTTTTCTTCTTGGAGAAGCTGTGGGAGTAATTTGATAAACACCATTAAATGTAATTGCCCTGAAGAGCAGCCTTATTGCCTCATTGTGGTCTGAGTTCAAGCCTTCCCGGCCAGCAGAACAAAGCTGTTTGCTCAGTGTTTTGGGTTTGAGGAGTGATGAGAGGAGAAAGGGGCAGCATTACAGGTTGGATGAGTGAAGCTGTTGAGAGTTGGAAGAGTTTTATGTGGATTTAAGCTGCACAGAACAAATTATGTAATGCAGCCCAGCTGAGGATGACAAATTAATATCAGTCTGAGGGGATTTCAAGGGTGATGCAGCTTTGCATCAGCAGGTGTGGCGTGATTATGGAAATCCCATCACAGGTACAGAAAACTAGATCTCTATGTCAAATAAGTAAGGGTTATGGTATTTTATCTTAAAACCATGTTTATTGATTAACATAGTTTTTTATTTATACGAAAGTACCAGAAAGCTTCCCAATTTGAACAAATAATGACCTAATATTTACCAAGGAGCCCCCCTGTCATAAAAAAACATGCTCTGTGAGGCTCCACAGGTGATTTCTCTTACCTGTTTGCAACATCCCGGAACCGGACTCTTCTCCGAAATCCCCGTCAGGTGAGGCAGTGCTCATCCTCATTACCACGATGAGGCAAAAAGTCCATTTTATCAGCCAAATCAACATCGCATTCGTTTAATCGCGTTTGCATTAAAGAATTTAAACGCACGCAAACTTGCGCAAAGTGTTATTAAAGCGGTATCAGGTCCATTTAAAGAGAAATCGAAGTAATTCGCGTTGCTGGTGGCCACTTTTCTGGTGGCTCTGACTACAAGGGGGTAATTAAGTTATCCTCTTCACCTCCTTTCGTCTCCCTCAGCCGGCGGCAGCTTCTTTCCTCCTGCAGCTGCATCACATCACCGAGCCGCTGAACGGTCCAACAGAAGCCACGCCCCTTTCTTTGCAGTGCGGACCAATTAAAACCCAGAAAGTCTTCCACCCATTCATCTCATTCCCAGATTTTTTGATGGGAAAGATGAGCTGATGGGAGAGAGTGTGCGTGTCAGAGATCAGAATGCAGGACATGTGTTGGCTTTTAAAAACTGAAAAATGTTGGAATTTGTGAAAATGCTGAGATTTAACCAGTGGAGATGAGGTGACTTTTGGGTAAATGGGAGCAGTCTGGTCGCAAAGGCAGGCCAGCTGATAGGAAAGTTAATTAATTTTGCACGTTTTTTCTAATGATCAATAAAGGCAAAACTGTGACATATTGTAGCTAAAGGTCCAGCATGTAATCACACAAAATTTATGTCTCAAACAGCTTCTAAAAAAAACTTATGTGAGGGGGAAAAAAAAGAAAAGAATAACAAATAGTCATGAATTTGTCAGTAAATACTTGAAAAAACAACTAGCGCCTGCCTTGTTTTAATGTAGTCATTCAAAGTGAATTTAACTTTAGCTTGGGCCACTAAACGGGGGTGGATTTAGATATTCTTGGGCCCAAGACAAAACCCAGCCATGGGGCCCATCCTTATTTTTCACCGCTATTCAGTCCTTATTTATCTTTATCTAATAACTGTTTGTAGTTTATTTTTTTCCAGTAGTTGTCACTGCCAAACTAAACCTGTTTTCTTGCCATGGGATGGAAAATCAAAGTCTGACAGATGCTTTACACTCACAGTTAACTTCTTTCAAGACTAAAGTCTTTTTTTCCATTGTTTTACCCCCACTGGCCTTTTTATTATGTACATCTTGCTAGTACTGGGTTGGAGCCTCTCCTGTGCCTCCAGAACCACCTTAATTCTTGGTGGCACAGATTGAACAAGGCGTTGGAAACATTCCTCAGATATTTTGTTCCATATTGACATGACAGCATCACACAGTTGCTGCAGGTTTGTCGGCTGCATCCATGATGAAAATCTCCCGTTCCACCACATCCCAAAGCTGCTCTATCGGTTGGAGATCTGGTGAATGTTGAGGCCTTCACT
>CM047993.1:23827654-23841960 GCA_026261665.1 Melanotaenia duboulayi
AATTTTCTGAGACAGTCCTGTATATGGTTGAATGAATCATCTATGATATGCTTTTATTAATACATAACTTATGAAGGTATAGGATGGCTGTGCTGTTCCACATATTCCTACCTCACAGTCTAGCCCATCATTGAGATCATAGACAACATCACAAGACAGTAAGAAACAATAATATAAGCAAATTCTTTTAATTAGTACGCAGTCTTAAAATCTAATCTTTTAAACAAGATATAACATGCTGATATACTTTGGTATTCCCTATTTCAGTTCACATCACTGACATGAATCGTGATGTGACAAAAATAGTCTGTCCACCTTTTCTTTCAAGACTAAGAGAGACTTGAAATGAGGGGCAGAAATCTCACTTGTTTAACTTTGTGTCTCCATTCAGAGTAGAAGAAAAAGATTTTAAGACTGAACGTTAGAAAAAAATGACAAAGGTTAGGCGGGTTTTTAAGTGAGAAATTGGAAGAAGAATTGGTTTAAAGCAGAAGAGCAGCAGTACCGTCTCTACCTTTTTTCAAAACCGCTCACACACACAAAAACTCAGTTACACTGCAACGTTGCTGCATAGCAACATTAACATGCATACATTCAGCCACATTTTACCAAAGTGTAGTACTGTACTGCTGAAGTTACTGGCTGAAAACAGGAGAAAGGGCTTAAAACACCCCGGATACACAATTTTTTATTTTCCAGGGATGTGTGTTTTATGGATTATGTTAATGTGTATGGTGCACGTATTGTTTTTATGAGGGTTTTTTTAATGGAATGATCAGTGTATTAAGTGGAAGTGAAAAGTGGAGGAGTCTATGATGGTGAGAAGGTGCGAACTCTGCACCGTGATGATCAGGGCACATAGAGGCAAACACAGACATGAGAGATTAAAAGAAAAAAGAATATAAAGAAGGAAAGGACAAGAGGAGGATAGAGAAGAAAAGGTAAGAAAGGTGGCACAACAGGTGGTACATACTGCCAGGTGGGTCCCAGGGGCGTGGCGAGGGTGGCTCCGCTATCAGACAGCACGCACAAGAGGAGGTGGGCAAAATATTAGCAGTGAGCATCAAAATTAGGAGAAAGGAAAGACAGAAGTGAAGAGTAGAGCCTGAAGGAGGATGAGGCTGAGGATATTCTGTTTTTTCTGGCTGTCAAGAAAACTGGCAGAAATATGAAATGAATAACACACTGACGCCACTGACTGGCTGTGTTTCTACAAGCTGATGTGATTGATACAGACTCAAACATCTGCAACTGCCACTGTTTACCATTACGATTCCCTGACCTGAAGTGTGTTCCCTGACACACACTTAAATTATTCCAGCAAACTGCCAACACTTCTGCTTCTCATGAAATGATTATTTATTAAAGCCCAACTATTGAAGTTTGGCAGATGTTCTCACTGAGGCACCCCCCTAAAGACTGCTAAGTCAGAATCCGTCCTGCATCCTGTCTCTACTCTGAGCTCTTTCCAGCTAGTAAAAGTCAGTTTGATGTTGACTCCTATATCTCTTGTCACTTTCTATCCATCTTTTGCTCACTTCCTCCAAAAATGTCCTATTGCCTTTCTTAATGAATCAGCCACAATGTGTGTTCAAAATAGCCAGTCTGTTGATATCCAGTTGCCAGCGTGTGATTTGTTGGGTAAAGCAAAACTCAGCTGTAAAGTGATGCAGCATCCTGGAAGTAAAAGTTCTTAGGTGCAGTGTCTTAGCTTCAAGACACTGCAGGGCAACACTAATCCAGGAATGTACAAGATAAATGTCACTGTGCCATCAAACCAAGTCAGAAACAGTTTATGTCTATGTAGCGTTGCTTTATCATACATCTGACTTGCAGCAGCTTCATTCTCTTCCTTCCTATAGGGGTAAATTTCCTTTTTACATACCACTTATACCTTGTGAGTGTGCCTGTCCATCTATTTTCTTCTGCTTATCCAATGTTGGGTCATGGAAAGAGATCCATACACCCCTCATCCTAGTCACACTCAGCTTCTCCCAGGATATCCCAAGGCATTGCAAGGCCAGAGAGAATATAGTCCCTTCAACAAGTACTGGGTCTGTCATAGTATGTAACTGGAAAATCTTCAAGGAGATGCAATCAGAAAGCATCTTAATCAGATGCCCAAACGATCTTAGCTGACTTCTTTTCATAGAGAGCAGCTGTGGTCTTACTCCAAGATCCCTCTGGATGTGTGACATCCTCATCAAATATCTCAGACTGAGCACAACCACTGAGGAAGCTTATTTCAGTCACTTGTATCCTTAATCTTATTCTTTTAGTCACTAACCCAAATCTTGTGACTAAAGGTGGGGGTTGTAACGTAGATAAAGCAGTAAATCAAAAGCTTTGCCTTTCAGCTCAGCTCTTTTTTCACTACAACAGGCTGACATAGTGATCTAATTACTTGAACAAAGCCATAATCCATCCATCCATTTTTTTTTTCACATAATTATGTAACCAGAGAAAGTCGCCAGAAGTGATAACATGTTATAGGTTTTGGTTTTTCATGTGACTTTTTGACAAATAATAAAGTAAGAATAAGCACAGCCTAGATCCTTTAAAGAGAAAGAAAGGGTGGGAGGTCATAATGCAACAGAAATATTTGAAAGCACATGTTAAGAGCAGTGGGTGAGGGCAAGGTCACAAAGGAGGGGGGAAACAGACAGAAACACAGAGACAGTGCAGCAGCAAAGCTAAACAGACAAGATCAGACTGGTGGAACAATCCGAACACACAGAAATGATGGACAGAAAAGTCATCCTAACAAGACGTCCACAGGCTGCAGACGAGAGCAGCTACTGGAACCCAGAAAAGCAAAGTTATTAAAAATGAAGAAAAGAAAGTCATTAAAATCCAACATCACTGTAATCATGCAAAACTCAGCAGAATTTAAGAAAAGCCAAATACAACTAATCACAAACCTAAACTAAGTAAATAAATGAAAGAATTCAAATATATTAAATTAAATATAATTAAAATAATATAATATGATATAATAAAATATAATATTCCTGCTTAAATTTTACATCAGAGATGTAGTACCACCTCTACAGTGGCACAAAACTATGATTCTGCACTTAATACTAACCAAAAATGATCAAAGTACAGAAAAGATTTTAATAATTTATAATAAAAAAAATAAAAAAATAAAAAAAAACATTGCAGTCTCATGCAATAGCTTTTTGCGTTTTCTTTGCAACCACGAATACCATTACATTATTAATGAAAAGTTTAACTGTGTGCTGTCTACCTTCTCCAGCCTGAATTCACTCCCTTGTAAAATACATAAAACTGTCAGAATGGAGAGGTCAGGGTCAGCAGGCTGACGTGATGTGGACTGACAGAGAGCTGTTCTGCCTCTGTCTGCTCACGGCTGGTTTCACTAACTCCAATTCAGCAGCCCATCAGCCTTTTTTCAGTCTTGTCCAATGTTTCCTACTCCAGCCACTGTGTTTTCCAAAACATCTAAAGTATCCATACTGTCTCTTTTCTTATATCCGAGAAATGTAGCATCGAGAAAAAAAAATCATGCAAACTTTCTTTTTAGCTTACGTAGTACTCAGCATTTAGTCGGGGCAGAGATGCTGCTCTGCAGTGGCCCTCCAGGCTGGGATATCCGTCTGTCTCTGAGATATTCTCCACCTGTTTCAGTTCTACCACTTCCTGGAAGAGAAACAGGAATATACAGAGACAACACAGGCATCAATGCATGTCAAAACACATTAAGGAGGAATGCCGTAACGTAAGATTAAATATAGCTGATAGTGTTTTTGTACCTGGTGTCTAGTGGAATAATGCACATCCTCTGACTGGCCTCTCTGCAGCTTCCTCCGGGCTGTGGGCCTCTGAGCAGCCTGAGAAACATCCCCAGACTGGGAATGTTTTATGGCACTTCTCTGGTTTAGCCTGTGCATTAACAAGCAAGAGCTTTAACTGTTTTTTAAGTGTTCAGAAATTATTTAATGTCAAATGTTATGCTGATGACACCCAGTTATTGTCATCATTCCCCAATCTGACAATCATGGAGGCATAAATCACAGCTCATCTGGAGTAGAAATCATCAAGGTATCAACCTAAACCAGATCAAGATTCCTTTGGGGGAAATTATGTGTATTCATAAAAGTAAGAAGACATGAAAAGTTGTTTGTATGCTGCATCTGTCATTTACTTGGTGTCCCTGCTGATGGCGCTGTCACTGATGGTGGTGGTGGTGGCGATAGTGGTCGTTGGTGGGACTTCTGGTTTTGTTTCTGGTTCAGGCTGGGTTGGGGGAGGTTTGGAGTTGAAAATTGGCGCCTCTACATCCATTAGGTGAGTGAAGGGCAGCACAGGACGGAACAACGCTCCCAGTTTATTCTGTAGGATGGAAAAACAACATAAAAAATCTGGAATTCTAAGAGCTGCAGCTGAGTTTGCCTAACAATAGAAAAATCCCTTAAACATAGCAATAATAAACATTTTATTATTGCTTATTTATTACATTTAATATTACCAACAATTTAGTTATTAAAGAGAAAATGGTTATTTACACATTTGATAGATACAAATAAATATTATTCATTTCGGGTCATGTTTGTGGCCACTCGATTAATTAGATTATAATATACACTCACCAGCCTTTATAAGGTTTAATTGCTGTTAACACAAATATCTAATCAGCCAATCACGTGGCAGCAATTCAGATTCAGTAATTCAGACATGGTCAAGATGATTTGCTGGAGTTTAAGCTGAGTATCAGAATGAGAAAGAATTTGGAAAAAAAACTGGGATTTTCACACATGACCATCTCCAGGGTTTACAGAGGACAGTTTAAAGAAGAGAAAATATCCAGTGAGCAGCAGTTGTCTGGACCAGAATGTCTTGTTGGTGCCAGAAGTCAGAGGACAATGGGCAGACTGGCTGGAGATGATAGAAAGACAACAAGAAGTCAAATAAGCACTGGCTCCAACCAAGGAATGCAGAGTAGCATCTCTGAACACACAACACGTCCAAACTTGAAGCAGATGGGTTGAAAAATAGAAGACAGGAGAAATTGTCTGGTAGAATGAGTCTCCATTTCAGCTCCACATTCAGATGACAGGGGCAAAATTTGGTGGGAACATCATGAAAACATGGATCCATCCTGCCTTGGATCAACGCTTCGGCTACTGGTGGTGTAATATCTGAGCTCATTTACATCATTACAGTCCTAAATTCTTAACAGTATCTCTTGAGCACAGTTTAACCACCACAGCCTACCTGAGTATTGCTGCTGTCCATCCCTTTATGCCCACAGTGTATGATTATAATTATCAGAAGATGCTGATCTTCATTATGCTTCTTATCATGGATGCAGCCGACAAACCTGCAGCAACCGTGTGATGCTGTCATGTCAATATGGAGAAAAACCTCTGAGGAATGTTTCCAGCAACTTGACGGCAAGAACGAAACCAGGTCTGAAGGAAAAAGGGGGCCAACTTGGTACTAGCAAGATGGACCTAATAAAGTGGCTGGTGAGTGTACACTTTTAGCTCTGATTTAGTTTTTACCAGCTCCTGAAAAAAGAAAGTGGTTGTAGCAAATGCGTGGTCCATTTGTTATAGTAGCAGTATTGTGCCATACATCTGAAATTCTTGGGTGAAAAATTATTTCCCAACACAGTTAAAAGACATCCAACGTGCATATATCGGTTCTGGTGGCTTTAGATTTACAAGACATGTGAGTTAAATAAAAATCAGTGTTTTAAGTCAAATTTCTCTTTTGTTTTGTTTTTCTTCACGAAAACAGTTTTTATAATTCTAAAACATTCTTTATCACTTCATTAAGTAATTTCATTAAGTTATTGTCCCAAACTGGAAAAAAACCCATAAAAAACAATAATTTATTTGACTTAGATATATGGAATATTACCTCTTTGTCCTTTTTACACAATCCTAAAATCTAAGTCTATTATGCTACACTTTAAGACACAGTTGGCTTCTCCTTTGAACGTTTAGCTACCTGGGGGGCTCCTGAAGGATTCTGCTGCTGCAGTTTCTTTGCCCGATTCTGCTTGTAGTAGTCAAAGATCATATGAGCTGCGTAGACTTTCCCCACAGTCAGCTCATTATCTTGAGGACAAGAAAACACAGTGAACAACAGTTCCTCCATGTGGGCAGCAGATGGCACCAGAAGAGCAACAAAGGAAAACAGGAGAAGGAAAAATGACCAGTTTGGGTGTAACTACTAAATACCAACAGTATGTAAAGGAGGTACTGAAGAAAAAAAATCTTATTAAACAACCAGTGCATTGTGTGTTAATGTCCTGAGAAGTTCATTGTAGTTCAACTTACTTAATGACACATACTTAATTTTCTTGAAAAGACCAAATTAAATAAAATAAAAATAGAAAAGTGAAAAATTAAGCATTTTCCATTGATTTTTACTTTTTCTTCAAGTCATTTTCTAAAACAGGTGAAAAATCCAAGCAGTGAGTTCCCACTGTCCCAATTCCTATAAAAAATTATTAAATAAATAAATAAGTGGATAAAAAAAAATTAATTCCCCACATCAAAAACAGTCCACAAAAAACAATGCAAAAAAAAATAAGATAAAGGAAGAAAAACAAAAAGAAAGGACACAGATGGCCGGTAAACATCGGGTAATGGAGCCTTTTACGCCCCAAACGGAGGCTCACATTTATGCGGCGTCACCAGCAGGTCCACAGTCTTCGCCGACAGGTTGGGCCAAACTCGGCTGATCTCCTTCCTCAGGTCGACATCACACAAACGCTGTGCCAGGGCCCCTGGGGACAAGCCCACAAACATGCCACATCAAATCTGCAGCAGAGCCATCACTGCCTTCGTGTCAGAGTCTTCAGTGAAGCCGGGAGGAGCTCTGGGTTTTGTAGTTTTTTGTTTCTTACCAGATGCCAGTTTGATCTCAAGAGCCGTGCGAATGAGGGCCATCAGCGTGGAGGTGAAATGGACCGTGTTATCATCCGCGATGGGCATGTTCATCCTCACCAATCGCTGAGAGGAATGAGAGGAGAGGATGAGAATCAGAAGTCAGGAGATCCAGTTCACAAATAGCTAGATAACAAACACGAGGGGCCAGTAAACATAAATGTATTTATGTTCTTAGTTACCTGAATAAACCCAGAATTATTTTATTTCATATAAAGATTTAAAAACTTCTAATAAAAATGTGACATTGCACTTATTATAAACAAGGTTCTATTTACTTTTATCACTTTTTATATATTTATTTAGACATTTTAATTTATTTTCTACATACTTTTTTAAAATATATTTTACATTTATTTATTCTCTTATTATAAAGTCTGCACTTAATCATTTCTAATCCCCTGATATTTTAAAACTATTAGAAAACATTTTTTGCTTCAACAGATAAAAAAGATCTACACAAAATCCTCCCACTGGAAAGCATTAATAAAACATTTAAAAATATTGCTCAATTTCACACTAAACAAATAAATAGATTGATAATAATTAAGCAATTATCCAAATCCAGTCCTCAGCTGTTTTGTCTGAGTCCTACCAGCACTGAGCAGACGAGTATTCCTGCTGCCGTTGCTATGAGACCACTGCACAGCACTCTTCTCCTAAAACCTAAAATCTGATTAAGTCATAATGCTCAGCAGCACCGCATAAGCTCTGAATATGCTAACTCTCCACCGCTGCTGGGAACACGCAGCAGCTTGTCTGTCATTCTCAAAACAACATAAGGCCTGAGGAGAAAAGAGAGGTCACCGGTGAGAACTGGACTCCGGAAGAAAACTGTCCATCACAGTCGCTGTCCTTAAGCAGAAGTGAAAAAGAAAAGCCAAGAAGCCTCTCAGATGGACTTCTGAGTTCATTTGTGCATTAATTAGGGCCTTGGATTTGGGTCCATGTGGCTTTGAGAAGTGTGTTTTCTGTATACCTTTGGCTTGGTTTGTTTTTATACTGGCATTTCTTTTAAGGGTTGGACATAGAGATAAGGTAATGCATGTATCGATGACTCGTGTAACGTAGCCTGTGTGTTGTTGACAGGAGTCAGAAGGTTCTGTATGTCAGGGTGAGTGCAGATGGATTTGAGTTGGCTTCACGTGTGGATTTTTTTAATTAAATTTTTTTGTATCCAGCAGAGATGTCAGGAAGAACGTTTGAAATGTAAAGGAGTCGAAACAGCACCAGGAGGTGCAGAGCTGCACACACACACAAATAAAGGCTGCATGGAAACGATGTTTCCAGCAACTGTACCGAACTTTAATCAGTTTTTAAGCTTCTAGGTTTAGAAAGACAAGTGTGTTTCCATGTCTTTAGTCGGTGCGGTTTTTATATTCAGCTGAACTGTACCAGTTTGTTTTTTCCAGAAGGTCTTGATCTGCTTGTTGGATTCAGACTGAATTCTTCTAATGATCTGTGCAAAGAGGAACTGGTTTTGATTTAATTGTGAACACACCACAAATCCTGATCACGTTTAGGTTTCGTAAGAAAAAAGTATGAGCTCGAGTTACATTCTCCGTAGGAAGGTGCTCAACTGCATATGTGTGCTGTTCTGCTTCCTTTTCTGCTGCTGTCAGCTCCTTCCAGCCAGTCACTGCTTTGCACTGCCCAGGNCAGCTCCTTCCAGCCAGTCACTGCTTTGCGCCTGGGCACGTCTGCAGCCTGCAGCTCCACAGCTGCAAGTGGCTCGCTGGCCCGTCCACAATACACGGCAAAAATTGCTAAAGAACTAACCACTGCTTAAAACAGGGATGCCCACGTCTGGTCCTCAACATCTACTATTCTGCAACTTTGAGATGCTTCTCCAACACACCTGAATCAAATGTCTCGTTACCAGGCCTCTGCATTGATGTGGATGAGGGGAGTCAGCCATTGGATAAAGGTGTTTTGAAGGGAAGGGATGCATCTAAATTGCATTGAATTTCCACAACATGACACCTAAAGTACTTTTTTCTTGTCATTAGGTTGGAAAACTGAGCTTTTTTTACATCATTTTCCACAAATATCTACATCCGATGGAAGAAAGTCTGTCTATCCTCTTTTTGCAAAAGTTTTATATTTTTTTCTTTATTTTAAAACTTAAAAATAGAAATGTGTTTAAGTGACAAATTTCCTATAATAGATGTTTAACAAAAATTATAAGTTGTATTTTTTTAAAAGGATTGGTAACAGTTACGGCTCTAAACGGGTTTCATGTAGCTGGGCTGAGGGGAAAATGGCTCTTCGGACTGTAAAGGTTGCGGACCCCTGGACTGGCCTATAAAAGGACAGGAGTTGTACTTCGCGACCTTTAGGCCAGTTTCTGTGTTGGCCTTAGATTTTTGGTTCTGTTAGTTTACTTGTTAGATCTTTGTATGTGATCTCCTTTCAGTGGAGAGCTTTCATTCTTGTGTTCCTGTAATTCATTTTCTCCTGTTTGTGTTAAAGGAGTTCAGTTGTAGGTTTCTACCTTTTCTTTTGTGGTCATTCTTTCTGTTCATATTTGGGAAGTTTTGTTTGTTTTGTTGGCCTTGGCTCTCCCTGAAGGAATGATGCCTTTTTATCTGGTTGAAACATGTTAAACAAATGAAAAGTAAACTGTAGAGATTATTTTCCTAACATTCTCCTTCTGGAGCTGTGTTGCAAAATGGGTCCTTCTGACCAAATCTTACTATCTTATATTCAGCCCAAAAGTCTTTGTGATCTTGTTTTGAGACACTTGGCAAGAGCATAACTGTGATGTTATTAATCATGTTTTAAGAGTATATGACTTTTATTTATTACTTAGTTTTTATTTATTACTTAGTTTTTATTTATTACTTAGTTACTAAATCTAAAAATTGGTTATTTGACATGCATATCAAGTTAAATCATCTCATTAAGACACTGTTTTGAAATCAAACTGTAACCCTATCACACCTCATTTTAGCTGTAAACCTTGTGTTAAAACCTCCAGTACCAATTAAAACACACAGCAAAAAGGAGTTATCTTAAGATAAGGAATAAACACTTAGTAAGATTTCCTGAAATTGAAGAAGAAAGCATACAGTGTATAGACTTTAGATAAGTCACAAACATCTTAAAGTCCTCTAATGCTTCTTTTCACTGTATTTCCTTTCTCACTTTGGGAGAAAAGATCCAAAAACAAGAGAAACCAAACAAGAATTCAAGAACTGGTAGAGCAGCTGTGGCATAGATGGTGGCAGGGAATCAGGTGGTCTAGTAAGTGAAAGGTTCCCACTCCACCTGGTCATTCTAGCCTTTGGCAAAAAACGCTTCACCTCATATAGTAATAGAAATGTTTGGAGGTGGCCTGAGAGGCTGCTGGCAGGGCTTGTGTGGCGCTACCACTGCCCCTTCAGCTGGGGCTGTGTTAGTCTAAAAATGACTATTCTTGAATTTATAATCATCTTCTTAGGCTTTTCTTGTTTTAAGATCTTTTCTCTCAAAGTGAGAAAGAAACAACACTGAAAAGAAGCATTAACAGGATGATTTTAAAGGTTTTTTTCACTTAATAATAGACTTGAAACGAGTCATTTCATTGTCTAAATGAATTTTCAGATAGTCACAATCTAATTTTTTCGGTGCATCGGTTTAAGTGAAACGAGTAAAACTTAATAGTTAGCCACAAGAATAAAGAAAAAAACAAAAAAAAGAAGTAAAGCTGATTTGGTTTTAGAATATCTGCTTTAAATATTTGCTTGAAAGATTTCTTGATTATGAAGAAATAATAAAATAGAACAGATAAAAATGTATGCATGTAGTTAGTAAGTTAAATGACATCAGTTAGTAGATCTCCGCTCCAGCCTCAGGCTGGTGATGGAGGAGATGGTGAGAGATGGACATTTAAGCTGTGGGAGGGTTGTTTTGATTTGCGCCCTCATCTGGGTTTTCGCCAGAAAGCTGCAGGAGCCGAAAGGCACGAAGCTGAGGCTGGACCCTGGGCAGCAGCAGGAACTGGGACACGGGCCCGTAAAGCCAAGCAGTGGCTGAAACCACAGCTGATTACCTGGGCGAGCACAAGAACGACTGGATGCAGGAAATGATGGATGGGAAGGGTTCTGCTAGTTCTCCCGCTGTGCCAGAGATGAGAGTCAGGACTCGTGCATGAAGGTGTTTGCTGCTGTTTGCTGTTTGCTGCTGCTGGCATTGGCTCGCTGGACTCACCCTCCCCCTGGTGCACCAGATAGCTTTCTACATCTCTAATGGTCTCTATCAAGTTCTTTATTTAGCAGAAGTTGACAATTTAATTCTAATATCCGTGCTGTAAAATGTGGTGAACTGTGGTGAACTCTAGGCTATGATGAGGTTACCGACCACACTGTCACATGCTTGTAAAATGAGTTTGAATGGAGTGATTGACATTTGTTTTCATTTCTTTTTGATTATTGAATGAGGCACCGGATTCAGTTATGAATTACTTCACTTTACAAGATCACTTTTCAGCATTTACTAAGTTTTCTCCAGACTTGGGTTTAGTTTTGAAAATGGACTGCATTTTAGTTTTTTCCATGTTTATCCGAGTTGTATGTCATGAATACATTTAGAGTACAATATAGACATTATTATATTAAATTTATATAAAATGTGTTTTATTGTACAAGGTCAGCAGAACTGGACAGTGATGATAATCAAACAATGGTGCTATAAATATTCTGAATGATTCATTAACTTACCAAACGAGGGACCAATCTGAAACAGAATTATTACCAAATGTTTTTCTAATGTTCTTTTGTTTTTACCTAAAAAAAATATCTAATTTTACATTTAGTTTAATTTATTTGTAAATGTTTTTTTGGGGGAAAAAAGTTAGTTAATTAGTTAGTTAATTGGATATTTTTGCTTTCCAAATGTGAGGATTTATGGCAGAATTTCCCAGTTTAATCAATTAAAATGGTATTGATGGGTAATAAAAACAAGAATTATATAACGACAGCTTAAATAAATTGGCTGAAATAAAACAATCTTTGAAAAACACTGTTGTCTTTATATTGCAACAGATTTAAAGCACATGAACGTGTAAGCATGCAGCCACGATGTGCAAAGCTTCAGCATCACTGCTCAAGTGATTCCTGCACACATGCATGTTTGAATTAGAACATAGTAATCATGGTAAAAAAGAGATAAATAGGGTAAATAGATAAAACCCCAATCAATGAGATGGAGCAATGAGATGTAACAAAAACAAAACAATAAAAAAACAAAGAATAAAGGGGGGCTTAGTGTTATCTACATGTGGAGTTTTGCATTTCGTTCCGAAGAAGCGACAGAAGAAAAATTAAAGCTGCAGATTTAGAAAAAAATATATATTAAAGCTCTCCTTCAAAGAAAACATTACAGAGGACATTTGCTTGCAGAGAAAGACTTGTACATGCACAGATGCATACAGTGAAGTTATAATGGAGAAGAAATAATGTAAATCCCCAGAGCGGGTACGATAAAGATCGTTCAAAAGAGACAGCCAAGTTCAGCCCAGAGACAGAGCGTAGAAAATAAAAACTAGTGGGTAAATAGGGAACACAATTCCCCCCTGTGGGGAATTATGCTGATAGGAATTCAGGCAGGTTAGCAAGAAGCATGAATAATGGTAACTTAACATGGGGGGGCGAAGGAGAAACGGGGTAGGGAGAATAAAACGCTAGCCTTGCTCTCGAGTGGACCCCTGCTCTCTCTTTGTCTTTCCCTGTCGATTCACAATAACAAGAGTTATATTTGGAGATGTGACCACATCAGTTCCAGGCATTTGTAACTGGGGCAAGGGCAGGGCTGCTTCAAATGTGATTCATTTAGACAGCTGTGCACACAGGGACTACTCACATTAAGTCTACATGTTAAGCGGTAAGCAGCTTGCACAGGGAATACCTGAGAATCACGGGATGTGTACTTAACTCCCACTTCACCACGAGTCTTTTACACAGTCACAGAACACAAGAGCTAGGTCCTCTTTTATTTGAGTCAGTACTAATGAGAGCGCAGTAAAAATATTCTGAAGTGCCTCATCTCCGTGGAGATGAAAGCCGTCGATTGCACCTGAATCTAGATGTGATCCATCAGTTTAATTTCTTCAACAGCTCTGAGTCTGGCTCCTGTAGTTTGTCATGTTTGGATAATTCCCACAGAAACAAACTAAAGAGAAACACGTGACTGCAGACATGTTAACGTCCGACTATTAACATGTCTGCAGTGACGAGGAAAACACGCTGCTAAGTCTCTGGAAACCACAGATAATCCCAGTGAACTAGAAACCCTCCAACAAGGGCACTCTTTTGTAACCAGCCAACAACAGGAGGTTGGAGAGGTGGTGGAGGATTAAGTCACAGGCTATCATTTTCTTTTCTTGCTCCATATGGCTGCAAGTTCCAGTCTACATAACTGGTTAAAATAACTGGCCAATACTACTAATGGACATCTAGGAAAAAAAAAAAGAGTATTAACAAAAATAGGCCATATCACATTCTTCATATTGGGCTTAAAAATGTATATAAAGGAAAACTGAAAAAATTTGTTTCTCTTTGAAGAAATTAAAGCAGGATATACAGTAAACATTACTCCTATGTAGTTTTAAAACAAGTATTTGTAGAATTCAGTTATAATAACGAATGCACTACAATCTGCCTTTGTCATAGTTACACATTACACCTCTGGATATCAGCATTTCCTAATCATTGAAATGATTACATTACATGACATTACTATTAATTAGCACCAAATACCTTTTGTTACAAGAGAAAAGGTTTTTTTAATCTAAAAATAGAAATATTCATGAATCACAAAAGCTTTTTTTTTTTACTGAAAATGGGAATTGTACAATAGTGTGTTGCTGAATCTTTGAATCAGTAAAAGCAGCTTTTGTAACAGCAACCTTCATGTGGGGACAAAAAGCCTATTGTATCATATAGCATCAGTCACTTGGAACCAAAAAAAACAAAAGATTGTCACCAAACTTGGCAAGATTGATCCTCCAGGACAGGGATGCCCAAGTCCGGTCCTTGAGATCTACTATCCTGCAACTTTTAGACGTAACCCTTCTCCAACACACCAAAATCAAATGAATGTCTCGTTACCAGGCCTCTGCAGAGCTGAATGATATGTGGATGAGGGAATTCAGCCCTTTGACTCAGGCGTTGCATCTAAAAGTTGCAGGTAGTAGGTCTAGAGAACCGGACTTGGTCACTCCTGCTCTAGGATAATAGCAAAGCACTAAACATGGTTTTTCACCTGATGTACAGTCATCTGTATCATCAAAGGTGTGATCGCAGTATTAATTTGTAGTCTTTGATGACCAAAATCTCCATAGAATAACAAAAGAATGGCCTTTGAACAAATCCACTCCTTTTCTTCTTCTTCTTCTTCTTTTAA
>CM047993.1:23843352-23867843 GCA_026261665.1 Melanotaenia duboulayi
TAATTTTCTGAGACAGTCCTGTACATTACTCATGTATGACTTCTCCACACCTGTTGTCAATAACAAATGTCATCTCTGGTTGTTTTTATGGAGTCATTTCTTGTAGTTTTTCTGGGTTTCCTACAGTGGGATTCCATTAGAAAAGAACCTTGGAGTCCAGTTTAAACTTTTTAGATTCTATGAAGACAGTTAATGAGCCGACAAGTGTTTTGAAAGTCACTATAAGTATGCCATAAAAAAAAAGATTCATTTTAAGTTATTCTTAAGTAAGACAGTCTGGAAGTCTTTTTGACATTCATAAAGATAAAAATGATATTAAATCCAACAAACTTTGCAACACAAACACTTCCTTTGACTCAAAAAACATTGTATTTCAGGATAAATTCATGTTTTTTTTTCCACTTTTTCACTCTTATTGCTCTCATTTTTAATAACTAGAAACTCCCATCTTTAATATTTGCTCATCTCTCTGATATTTTTTTGTTCTTTTTAAACTGTGTTACATGAACAGAATATAAAAACAAACCCTCAACAGAGCAGGAAGAGGCCACAGAGCTTTACAGGTAAAGAGAAAGAACAATCACAACAGCAGGCTGAAGATGTCGACAGCGGCACACTGACAGAAGCCGAAGATGAAGCAGGGGAACTGGAGGAGGGGGGAGGCGGAGACAGGAGGGATTCTACCTTATAGGCGACCCGGGGCGGACATTTCTTTCCCAAACCTAGTGGAGGGGACATGTCGCGGAGCATCTCGTACATATCGCGGTAAACCACGCGGCCACTTCCGGGGAAAAGGGTTGCCATGGAAGGATCCCAGGTTAGGGTGAGTTGGGGTGAAAGAAGGAGGCATTGGAAGTTAAATCATGACAGAAGATGGCAAAATGTAAAAGAGAGAATGGGAAAAGGATAAAAGAGGAGAAAACAGAAATCTTTGTTAATAAGATTTCCGGGATATCATGGTTTGGAATTCCATTGCATTTGAATTTACAGATCAAGGAATGGATCCCAGAGGAGGAGGTTAGGGAATATTCTCCAGAAGATTCCCTGCTTAAAGATGTTGGATGAAAGGAACCTGGTGGGAGAGTCTTATTTAGAGTTAGCTTGACTTAAAGGAATACCACACCAAAAACCTAGTTTTTTCCACTTATGCTGCTTACAACAATATATTTCCGAATTTACAGTCCAACAATAGTGACCTGAGGGCTTTTTGGGGGGAAGTTGGTAATTGGCAATTCCCTTTAATCAAAGGAGGAGTTTTAAACAACTTTTGTATTCATGAATCAAAGACTACATTTTCAGCGGGGTATTCCTTTAAGATGCCCTCACTTTCTGCATGCTAAGAGGCATCAGCAGTAACCAAAGGGGGAAACAAAGCCTACAATGCTCTCTTATTGCTGCTCCGCTCTCCCTCTCTACTCTAAAAGCAGGTGGACATCTCAGGCATCACAACACTTTGCCTTTTGCTTGAGCCTGACTTGTTGCTTTGTTTCCTCCCCTCACCATGGTTACATGCCAGCAGGTTAGTAGAGGGCCAATGAGCGTTTGTATGCATGTGCGGTCAAGTCATTCTCTGCCACCGCAGGGAATGAGAACAGACATTCACAGTCTGAAACCATCACAGTCCCTTTAAAAACAAAAGGCCTGTGTGGGAGTGCAAACCTTATAAGCCACCCTGTTGGGGCACTTCTTCCCCAGGCCCAGGGGAGGCGAGATAAAACGCAATAATTTGTACATATCCCGATAGCATATCCTCCCACTGAAAAAGATAAGACACGTTCAAGAGGTTAGATCAAAGATATACTCACTGAATCTGTCCATTATCATCTATTGAGAGTTAATAAGCGTTAATGGTTATATTCAGTGATCAGCCATAACATTATGACCACTGCCAGGACAAGGTAAACACATTGGTTATCTCATTATAATGACAACTGACAGATGCTGAGATTTGTTAGGTGGTAACTAAACATTCTGGCCTTATGATGTAGATGTGCTGGAAGCAGAAAAAAAAGACAAGTGTAAGGATTTTGGGGACTTTTACATTCATAGCATTTCCACAACTGCAGTTGTTGTGGGTCAGACCTACCAAAAGTGATTCAAGGAAGGAACTGGAGTCAGGGTCATGGACAGCCAACACTCCTTTATGCAGGTGGGAAATGAATAAAAGAGCTGCTGTAGCTCACATTGCAAAAAAGAAGTCACTGCTGGTTCTGACAAAAAGGCATCGGGAACCACAGAGGTTTGTAGCTTGATTTCACTCGGGGCTGCAGAAACATCAAATATTTCTATTATACTCCGGATGGATTTCTTTTCCCAACACGGAACTCGAACTGGAATGGAAATTTTGTCAAAAAAAAAAAAAAACACTTGCAAAAAATCATTTCAAGTGAAGGTTTTAAGCCACGTTAGCTGCTGTGGTATCTTTCTGTCCTAAATCTTAAAAAAAAAACAATCAAATAAATGAACTAATATAAATAATAACAAAAGAAATGAAGAAATAAAAGATAAAATAATACAATGAAATCTAAATCAATAAATTTAATCATATTGATTAATCAATTAATAATCAAAGGAGGAAACTAATTAATATTTTACAAAACTAATTAAAATATATAAAAACTAACAAATCAAATAAACAAAAAAGCAAATAAATAAATATAGTCTATATAAGACTGAAGTGAAGTATAGAAAATATAAAAATAAATATACAAGAATTAACTCAAGTAAATAATAAACAAAAAGAAAACAAACAGATAAATAAATCAATGTAAAATAAAAATAAGTAATTAACTAAAATAAGCCGAAAGCATGAAAAATAAACCTCTGCATAGGCTCCATTGCTCTGTTTCTTCTAGAAAAAGAAATAAAAACAGCGATCTTTACATGTTCCCTGACATAATGATGAGTTGAGGTAGTTGGAAATAGGCTGAATGTTATTGAAGGCACTTCAGGGAGCAACTCATTTAAATTCAAATAAAAAAAAAAATTCCTCCCCCATAATGTCTGTCAGGTGATGGAAATTTTTTATTTCCCATCTCACACCTCTCCTGGAGTCCTGACTCACTGACAAGGCTCCTGTGAAGCTTTCGTTAACATTTAATGAGCCTTACATAACCTAAGACAGATTATGTTTCACAGTCTCACTCAAAACCTGTTTTGAGCTTTAGTCAAGGTAACAGAGTCGGGTGGTTGTAAAGGGCAGAAAAGGTGCCGACATAAACCCATAGTCCTCTATTACAGGGATGGAAATAGTCACTCTTTACACCACAGCGACAGACTGAGGAGCTTTGGAGCTTATCAGAAGGGCTGAGCGGCCGTCAAGCGTAACACTGGCTTTACACACACCAGTCCAGCCAGCAAGGGGGGCTCATCACCAGCCAACACGCAGGCTTAATGTCACTGGTCGCTGCTGAGATGAGATTTCCCAGTTACACATCACAACTGTCCTGCTGAAACCCAGAAAGCAGTCTGAGAGTTTTCCATTTCCTGGCCTTCTTCTTAAAAACAAGCCTCCTTTGAAATTCCAACACAATTTTACACATATTGAAGCCATGCGGATCAACAGAGGCACCTACCAGGCAGCAGGGTCATATTCCGCCCACACACGGATAAATTCATCCAGGTGGTGAGGTCCAAGGATGGAGGCATCCCTCGTCAGGTACTCAAAGTTGTCCATGATGACGGCAACAAAGAGGTTCAACATCTGGGAAAAAAATTAAAAACTGAATAACAGAAAAAGAGTGATGTTCATCATTTAACACATATTCAAACTGCTTTATGCAAACTTTAAAGAATGAAAAGCTACCAGATGTCTACAAATTAGCTAAAAACATTGAAATGTGGTCAGTTGGGAGCTCCTGCTGGAGATACTGACCAGAAATGAGCAGAGGAAGATGAAGGAAACAAAGTAGAAGTATGCAAAATCACTGCCACATTCTTTCCCGGTTAGTCCTGAGAGCTCATCACACGGTCGGTTACTGAGGCAAGCTAGCATGATCTCATGCCAGGCCTCACCTGTTGCACTCCTGACATAAAGACATACAGTAAAACAAACCATAGTAAAGGTACTGCTCCTTCAGAAAGTGATTGTGAATAGTTAGTATCTGGATAAAGCAGATTACCTGAACAGAAGAGTCAAGGCCTGGAAAAAAGTCTGGAAGTTGTTGTGGTGATTTATGGCGGTGTCCTCATTCAGATCGATGTTCCCAAACACCTGAAGAGAGCCAGAGAAGAGAACCCACATTTAAAAGCACACATCATCCATATCTTTTTATCTGTTTTAGACCATTTGTTTTATATTGTATGTTTTTGGTTTGTGTTGGTTGTTTCAATGACTGCTGTCTGTAATGGCATTTGGACTGCTGCTGTCTTGACCAGGCTCCTTTGAAAAAGAGATCTTATAATTTCAGTGGGAATTACCTGGTAAAATAAAGGTAAAAAAAAAAATCTGTTACTACTCCTCTAATCCAGCAAAGGCTGGAACCAAGAAAACAGTATGTGGAAGTAGTAGCAAACTGAAAAATCTGTCAGATAATAGAAAAAATCATGTGTTAAGACAGGCGCTCATTCAATTAGCGCCACCATGCTAGTAACAAAAGAAGTTGACATTTTAGTTGTATTACAAAACACCTTCCCAAAGCTTTTATGTGTGTTAAACTCTTAGTAGAACAATATCTTACATTAATGGCTATTATGTTGTGGAGTCCATGAAACCACATATTGAACCCATGGACCCAGAGGGATACTGGGAGGACTGAAACTTCAGGCTCTTTTCTGAATGGAATAAAAGACAGGGAGTACCATATAATATGATGGGACAATCATACGATATGGCACCTGAGTGTCCAATAAAAAAACCCTAAAGCCTTTCATAAAAGATTTATCTGCCTCTCAGCATGTCCATCCTGCTAGCCTGTGAACACCAGCTGCAGCATCAAAGAGGCTGCTGACAGCAGTCAAATATGCATGTAGCACCTCAACCCTGCACAGAAATCACCCTTTTTTAAAATGCAACTTATGAGACGAATAAGGACTAGTTAATCCTTTAAGTCAGCTACTTCTAAAACTGGTGATTAATCCGCTGCAATATAATCCCATGCATAAGGCAACATTCCTGCAACATATTCTTAGTTTGTGCATGGAGGTTTACAATATAGTTTTAAGTCAGACTGCATCAGACATGTTTATGCAGCATTGGAGGCAGATATGTTTGGTGCTGCTGCACAGAAAAAAATAATAAAAAAAAGCTCATAGTATATGCAGTCGGATAGCCATGTCTACATTCTGTCTCTCATTATGACAGTAAGATATAATATGATTCTAAGGACAGAATTAGTCCATCCTTTGATCAGTGATTGTGTCATCACAAGTAATAAATAGGCTAAGTGTTGCATAAAGTTAAAGAACTATGGGGAAAATGTAAGTATTGTTAAAAATTGTTATTTAATATTTAATTAATTGCTAAATAAACTGTTGTCTTTTTTCTTTTTCTTAAAATTAACCTTTAAATTTGATCCTGAATTAGTAGCTGTGGATGATGCTCTGTCAAAAGTTTTAGGACATTTTGAGAAATGGAGGATCATACCTGTTACCTAAAGTAAAGACAGTATGTCAACTGACCTCATTAAAGAAGCACAAATACAAAAAGGCTAAAAAATTCTGCTAGGCGACCAAAATAAAGCCAAAATGCCACTTTACTAGATCCACCTGTTAAATAGCTTTTTAACACAGACAATCAGCCAATCACATGGTCACAGATGCATGCAATTAGACATCAAGACGACTTGCTCAAGTTCAAATCAGAACGAGGAAAAGTAACTTTGAACGTGGTATGGTTGTTCAATGAGTATTTCAGAAACTGTTGATCTACTGGCATTTTCACACACAAACATCTCTAAGGTTTACAGAGGACGGTACAGCGATGGTAGGGTCAGAACTTGGTGGAAACAACACGAAGGCATGGAGCCTTCGATCAACGCTTTAGGTGTTTGTGTCCTCCACAGTCAACAGATCTATGGTGGGATGTGGTGGAACAGGAGATTCTCGTCATGGATGTGCAGCCAACAAACCTGCAGCAACTGTGTGATGCTGTCATGTCAATATGGAGCAAAATCTCTGAGAAATGTTTCCAACACCTTGTTGAATCTATGACAGTAAGATTTTGGAGAAAAAAAACGGGACTCTAACCGAGTACTTGCAAGACGGACCTAGTAAGTGGCCTAGTAAGTATGTAGTCCTACTAAAAACTCATTAACTATGTAACAGAACTGCCAGATGGATATGGTATACTCATAAATCATTCACTTTCAAACTTGCTTTAGAGCAGTTGGACGTGATCACTCACCTGCATACCGATGATGGCGTAGATGAAGAACAGCATGGCGATAAGCAGGCAGACATATGGCAGTGCCTGAAAACAGAAAACAGAATCGCAGCTCAGAGATGCCAACAGACACCGTACTAATGCATTTTTCTCTTTTAACACAAACACAGAGTGCACCTCCTTTCTTTGATCTTTCTGCGCACACACACACACTTACAAATCTGGTTCTCCACAGACAGCGAGCGCCCTTTTAAGATTTTAGAGTCTTACTTAGAAACCCGAGCAGTTAACCTGACCGGCAGGGTTGATTCCTTTAACTGGCTATTTATGATGCTGTGAAGAGGAGGCGTACATTTGCTGTAATTAAATAGCCACCTTTACACACTCCACCGCTACTGTCTATTTTCATTGGGCTTAAAATCTCTCACCACTGACATTAAACCTGCTATAAATTCCCTCAGTTGTGGCCCCAGCACTCCTCATATAACTCAACTTGTCCCAGGGGATTCGGAGAGCAAACTGGCACTGTGTGAAAATCCCAACTGCTGTCTGCTGAGAGCCATTTGCTTCGATTTTAGCTGCAACAGCTTGCCTCTCCCTGTTGTTGAGCCTCTGCTCCAGTACTTGTAAACTGGATAATTACTCCAGTGTTTTTCCCAAATGAAACGTTTTCTTTTTTTTAATTAAAATGCAAATAGCAGTAAGTGTGCTTTTTCTCACCTTGAAGGACTGAACGAAAGTCCACAGAAGGATGCGGATGGTGTAGCCCTGTCGTAGCAGCTTGATCAGACGAGCCGCTCTGAACAGCCTCAAGAAACTCAGGTTTATCTTCTTGCTCTGGGACAGAAAAACAAGAATTATGTGGGTTCTTTTGCGACTTATTTTCTAGTTTTCCTTTATATAAACACTTGGTTAAGGGTTTTAAATTCTTTTATTTGCTCTGTAAAAGCTACCTAAAAGAGATTGAGAAGTTTATGGCCTTAAGGATTTATTTTAGCAAAGGCATGCAAATGCTGATGTCATCACAAAGCAACACAAACTAGCCAATCGGTGGCTCAAAATTGATGCAATTGACTTTATTTCTTCCAGTACTTAGTTTTTACGTTACTGTAATTGTAATTATTTGACTCATTTTACGCATTTTAGAAAATCTCTTAAATCGTTGTGACGTTATGGGTTCAGTTGACAGTTTAAACTAAGACTGTGGGAGACAATAACACTCACGCTGACAGGGGAATTGGAAGGAAAAAAAGAAAAATCAGCAGCCAACAAGAAAAGCCACTTACCGTCTAGAGGTGTCAGATGTGACAGAGGAGGCAGAGTGAGGGCACAGGCGCCAGGATAGACACAGCAGAGGATGGAAACAGCAAAACAGAAATGAGAAGAAAAAGCAAGAGAAGAGACAGAAAAGAAAGCTGATGATCTCATGAGGAGAAAACACAGCAAACGCCACACACAAAGCTGCAGTAACCCGCCTCAGTCCTGCCTCAAAGTCAGCTACATCAAATCTTTATCTATTTTATATATTTTTGTTGTCTTGTTTGTTGTGTCATCTCTAATCAGCAGTAAGTGAAAACAAGGACTAAATATGCAGTGCTGTAACAGCAGCGAGTCTTTTCCTGTTGCCCTGTGGCTGTTTTCTGTTTTATATTCTGATTTTAAGGCTTATTTTCTTCTCTTTTTGTTTGCTTGGCTGCGCCTATTATTCGAGGACTGAGACTATGAGGCTACAAGGCATGAGTTCTGCAACCATGACTCTGAAGCTGAAAAGATGTTAGAAAAAAAACATTGTTCTCAAAGTCAAACAATAAATGAACTGGTCAGTAAATCCGTTTGAATCTGCTGCATCTGCTGGGTAAAATAAGTGGTCTGAAGGTAGTATTCTTAACTGTCTAAATCAGGGATGGATATATTTCATGAATAAATAAAAAACAACCATAAGGTTATAAACAAATATATAAGAATAAATAAATAAATAAATATTACATACCAACTATATTCTAATTATTGTTTGTCCATTATAGTACTATATGGGCTATAAAACATGCCATAATTACAAATAAATAAATCAATATATGTATATATTTTCATGTATTCATTTATTCATTCAACTACATCAGGTGTTAAAACTGAGAAATTTTACCATTTCATGGAAAATATTAGCTCATTTCTTGTGAAGTTGGAGTTCTGCTTATTTCTACATCGATTATTTATCCATTTATGTAACTCTTTGCTGTACAGTAGTAAGTATTGTGTTTTTAACTTAGATTTAAATCAGCATTGGTCACCTGCTTCCTTTTTTGCCTCTATCCATCTCATCTTTATTTCTACTAATTTCTAATTGTGGCTTATTCGGTCCTACATACAGTCGGTTCCTATGACTGGATCATTCTACTTCCAGCGTGGCAGGATGCCCCCCTGCTTCAGCACACCTGAAGCCATGAGCACTGAAGCCCAACACTCACTGATTCGGAGGATCTTACATTTATCTCTGTGAATAGGATGTCTGTAATGCTTCCGATCACAGTCACAAAGTCAAACACGTTCCAGGGTTCCTTCAGGTAGTTCTGAAACACAAAATTCAACATGGACACCTTCACAAACTCTTCTTTTTAATTTCAAGCCCAAAATGGGAACCAATTTAAATATCAATAATTTTGTAAATTCAAAAGCATTTACTGATTTTAAAGATAGGAATTATTTACAAAAGAATACTGACCAAAAATGCACCTTTTCCCTAGATTTTATAAACAAATCTACATAGTATATGCAAATACAACAAAGACACATGCATTAATCATAAGCTGTGGTCTGCACCCAGAACACCTTCATACAGGTCCGTCATCCAGGTCCCGAGGCTGGAGGCCGCTGCTGGGCCCCATCAGCATGCAGCTGCGGGGCCTGGCGTCAGCGTTGTTTATAAAGGCAGATGTGAGCATAACAGCTGAACAGGTGGAGGTAAGTGGTGTGTGAGAAAAGCCATTTAATAAATGGGCCTTGTAAATTGAATAGAGCCATAGATGAAATGGCTCGCTGCGGGCCAGACGGCTCCATGTCGGGAGATTTATTCTTCATGTGCAGTCTTCTGTTTACCCCCCCACCCACCAACACCACCACCCCCACCCCACCACTGTTCATTCCCAAATCTGAGATTATAAAAGTTCCTTAGCTTCTTTTAATTCCTGTTTGGTTGCAGATCCACAAACAATGTTCATCATGTAATTACTAATTGTTTGGTATTTGCTTAGGAAGAGACTTTTATGTTTACATCGACATAATGAGCCCAGATCAGAAAAAAACAACATTGTTTGGAGGAGATTTTTCCCCTTTTTACATCGCTGTGGCAACCAACAATAACTTTTCTTATATGTTTGAAGAAAGAAGGGTCTCCAGTTGTCTGCAAACTGCAACCTCAGCGCTAGATGCTGCCAGTCTGACACACTGGTCCTTTAACCTTCCCCTTGTGTGTAAACAGAGAGACTCTGTAAGTGAGTGTTTACATCGGAGCATATGGTCCTAACAGCTCACCAGTGGGTTGAAGGCAATAATCTTGAGGATGCACTCTAGCGTGAAGAGGCCTGTGAAGACGATGTTTAAGTATTTCAGCATCGACTCGTACGCGTCTGGAGCTCCATAGAACTGAGGAAAGAAGGTGAGACATTCTCTGAAAACACAAATCTGGGAACAGATCTAGTCCAGGGTGTGTGAAAATGACATCCTTCACTTCACTTGCCACTTCATCCGTCTGAAATTATGTGTGTATGTGATGTTGATAACTGGATGAGCATCCGCCCAGATAATTATGACATTAGATGACATCATCATCTTAGCTGGAATGTGTAGTTTTTAGTGTTTGGTCAAAATGAACTCAAAATCAAANTAGATGACATCATCATCTTAGCTGGAATGCGTAGTTTTTAGTGGCTTGAGAGACTTTCTCCTCTGAATAATGAGTAATTACAGCGGTGACTGTGGGTATATACTTAATCACCCACCCTGCAGCCTGAGGCCCTGCGACACAGCAAGCCATTTATAAATAACCCATCAGTCCAAATCTGCTCCCAAAATCATTTTGTCAGTGTATTAAGATATGAAACACAATTCAGCCCATGTCTAATGGTGACTTATCTAACTACAGCTGCTCATGGTACAGAAATAAATTTACACTGTTACTTAGAAATGTCGCCATAGTTACTGATAAGAGTAATTTTACATTGTTTATATAGCGACAGGAAACATCCATGTGGATAATGACACAGCTATCAGTACCAACAACACTAAGTAGATTTAAGAAGGAGAAACAAAAGATTAAACAGATTTTCCTGTTGCTGAGAGAAATTGTGACTGTAGGTAGGCGGGAACTGTGATTAACAGTTTTCTCTGTGTTGGGGGTGATTAACAGGTATAAATACTCCATTACGTTTCTGTTGTTTTACCCACGTGTAAACGAGCACAACTTGCTGCCTTTGAGAAAGCTCATGGCATTCCCTTAAAAACGTCAGGTGGAAACTCAGAAACTAACCGATGTGTGTGACAAATACTTTAGGTCCTGTTTGTAAACCTGGACCACATCGAAACAGCAGGATTTTGAAAGGTCTTAGTTTAAGGTAGTACTCTGAGATCCACATCCTCTGAGCTTTGAAACTTTAAATACACGTCCTCGTATATCCAACTTTTTCAAGATTATGCCTGAAAAACCGGTGGAGGAAAATAAGCAGCTTTCCTAAAATTATTATTTTATTATTTACTTCTAAACAATAAGAAAGGTTCAGCATATTGCCTCCATATCAAGGCAGCCCCGATAGGTTTATCATTTCTTTTAATATAATTACATTTACTTATTTGTTTCAATGGTGAATTTTCTAAACAAACATAAACACCAAAATCAGGAATTATTGTAGATGCACTGTTATTAATATTTGGAATGTTTCCTCAATAAAGATTTGTTTTAAAAGAAAGTTTTCTTGCTCATTTACAAATGATCTGCGTGACTTTTTCTGTCTGAGAAGAACTGTGGTTTTGCCTCATTAGCAGATTAGCAGGGGGAATAACTGACCTTCATCATCAGTACGACTGTGTTGAGGGCAATTGAAGTCATGATGGCGTACTCGAAAGGTGACGACACCACAAATTTCCACATCTTGTACTGGAAGGACTGCTTATTCTCTGGCATGTATCTTGTTAGCGGCTTGGCGTTGATGGCAAAGTCAATACAGGCCCTCTGTGAAAAGAAAACACAAAGCAAAGCTAAACTGGATGTAAATGCCGTCTAATGAACGAGGTTTAATGCCAGAGTTAACACTTAAAAACAAGGGACAGCTGGCATCAAACCTGAGCGAGCTCTGTGACTGGTAACATCAAAAGATCAGACGGTATACTGAATCTCTGCTCATTCTCTGAATGATAAGCAGGTGACNACTGAATCTCTGCTCATTCTCTGAATGATCAGCAGGTAACACTTTACTACAAGATGTACTGTTACCACCCCATGAAAAGAAAAACAGGACTTTAAACGTAAGTGATGCAAAACGCTTATTGTTCTATAACTATATTCTTCATGTTAAAAACATATGTCTTTTATCTGAAAACTATGGAAAAAAATGAGCTTGCCACTAATAATCTGCCAAAAACACACTAAAGGAAATAAATGTGAAAAAACAATATCTCAATGTTTAACAATATTTTCTTCTTGTTAAAGCAAATACTCAGTTATTTTATCAGGTCTGTCTGTTCAGCTGCTTGTTGACAAATATCTAACCAGCCAATCACATGGCAGCAACATAATGCACTTAGTCAAGGCGACCTGCTGAAGTTCAAACTGAGCATCAAAATGAGGAAGAAAGGGGATTTTAGGGGCCTTAAACATGGCACAGTTGTTGGCCTGCTACTGATCTACTGGGATTTTACACACAACCATCTCTAGGGTTTACAGAAAATGGTCTGAAGAAGAGAAAATATCCAGTGAGCAGCAGTTGTCTGAACCACAATGTTCTGTTGTTGTCAGAGGTCAGAGGAGAATGGGCAGACTGGTTGGAGATGACAGAAAGGCCACCAAGGTCTGCAGAAGACAACCTCTGAACACACAGCACGCCCAACCTTGAAGCAGATGGGCTACAGCAGCAGAAGACCACACCGGTTGCCTTCTGTCAACAGAAACTGAGGCTACAATTCACACAGACTCACCAAAAAAGGATGATAGAAAATGGAGAAACGTTTCCTGATCTGATGAGTCTCAGTTTAGCTGACACATTCAGATGCTAGGCTCAAAATTCAGTGGAATCATCATTAAAAACATGGATCCATTCTGCCTTGTATCAACAGTTCAGGCTGCATGTGGTGTAATGATGTGGATGATATCTTCTTGTCACACTTTAGACCCCTTAGTGCCAATTGAGCATCATTTAACCACCACAGCCTACCTCAGTATTGGATGCTCATCATGGATGCAGCCGACAAACCTGCAGCAACTGTGTGATGCTGTCATGTCAATATGGAGCAAAACCTCTGAGGAATGTTTCCAACACCTAATGTAATATTAATAACGTAATAACATACTAATGTGAATGTTTTTTATGAGGACGCTATGATAAGTACACCCCTCTGTACGCTTCACACAAAAACAAACAGACTAAGAAAAGCATGATTTTCTGAGTCCCTATAATAATGTTAGGCCTAAACATTTGGGATGCAAACTGTGACTGCAAACATTTTCAGAGCCAAATGTTTCTGTTGATACAAGTGTTTGTTTATGTTGCATGTGGGGAAGATTTGTTCAGCTAGAGAGAAGCCATGAAAGTGCATCCTCTTCTACTCTATCACCTCGTTCTTCTCCAAGCTGCACTCCGACATGGCCTTGTCTCCCTGCTCCTGGAAGGTGATGATGATCAAAGCCACGAATATGTTGACAAAGAAGAAGGGAAACACCACGAAGTAGACCACATAAAAGATAGATGTCTCCATGCGGAAGCCCGGGCTGGGACCCTGGTCCTCATATGTGGCATCCATAGAATGCTTTAGGACCCTGAAAAGATAAAAAACATTTAACTGATTAGAGATTTTCAACCATGTAAAAATGCACAGCAGTCGGTGCATTGTACAAGTCTGTATGGATTCAACAACTTAAAAGCCATCCTTGTCTCCGTTTCTCATACTGGCATTCCTCACTTCAAATCTGTGTGATCAGATCTCTGCTAAACCGTCCTTAACAGGTCTAAATACCTTGCTAAAGTCCTAAAAATCACAACTATCTGCTAAGAAACTCTCCAGATTAAATCCTGAGGAGCTGAGTGAGCTCTAAGTTAAAATGTTGAGGGAATCAACCTTTACTGAAATATCCAAGGAATCCAATCCAATCAGCCATCCTTCAGATGTTTTTAACCATTGTCCCAGAAGACATTTAGAAGTAAATAAATCAGTGGCTCTAGAGTCAGAATCCCTCTGTGGCTTTATCAGAGGATTAGGCAGTGGTGTGCCCCTCGCATCATCCACCTTCACAGATTTTGAAAAAGTGCTTCAAAAACTGATGATAAAATGTCTTCAATTCAACAGAGCTTTTTTTGTGACCTACTCGTCTTGTGTTGCAGGAATGATGCAAAGGAGGAGGACATGAGGAGTGGAGGGTGAACAGGACTTTTAACTTTACGTTGGAAAGTGTTTACAACTGTCCTGTTTAAGTGGACCCTGAAAAAGTTTTCCCAGTTATGACGTGTTTACGTGCATCACATGTTTGAATGGAACAAATCCCGACATGCGTACATTGTCTGAATTTCAGGGAACAGCAGTAGAAAAATAAAACAGATTCTCGGTGTTTATATTTACCAGTTTCTCCCCCAATAACAATTCAAGTGTTATGTAAAATATCAACCACTGTTTTTGTTTTCCCCCAGGATCTCCTCCTGATGGGATGTGCCCAGAAAAGCTCCCCATGGAGGTGTCTAGGAGGCATCCTCCTCTGCTCCTCTGCCTTATGCAGAAGAGCAGCAGTTCTGCAAGAGCCCCTCCCGGATGCTCGAGCTCCTCCTCCTGTGTCTAAGGAGAGGGACTATGTCTCTCAGCAGGCCCGGAAAAGCCTCTGGGTTCCTCCGGGGGAGAGGAGACAGAAGAAGTAGCCGGGAGGAGGGACGTCTGGGCTTCTTTGCTTACTGTCCCTGCGACCCGACCGTGGATGTGTGAAGGGAAAATGGGTGGATGGATGGATGGATGGGTGGGTGTGTGGCGGAAAATAAAGATTGAACTTTTGTTTAATCCTGACTGAATTAAAGGCTGAATAATTAGGATTTTCTCCTTAAAAATAATTTAAAATGTTAAAGGCGGACAAACGCTTCAGAACCAGTTCTACAGAGTTTCTTTTCGGACTGATCCAAAGCTGGACATTTTATCTTATGCCATAACACTGCTGATCCAAACCTTTGGAGCACCACGTGACAAATCCTCTGGTGTTTAGGGGAGGTGNCCAAACCTTTGGACCACCACGTGACAAATTCTCTGGTGTTTAGGGGAGGTATCGGGATCCAAACCACCTGTGCCAACTTCCTATGTGCCCGGGAAAGTCACCACAGTCATAAGCCGACTCGATCCAAACAGAACTGGATGAGTCCTGCTCGGATCAATTCTCTGCTTGTCTGCTGGAACGGTTGGTTGTCTGACAGTGATCTTAGTGGTTTTATATCTTAGTTAAGCTTCCAGCTTTAAACAGATGGGATTCAGTTTTCCCTCTTTTCTTTTAAGGATTCAGAGATCCTTTTTCAGTCCTAAACYTTAGTTTAATTAAAACCACAGGTTAATTAACTTTTGTTTAATTTCTTACACACATTTTATTCATTTTGACACATTACATTGAAAATAAGGATCCGGTTGGAACACCATATTCTGTATTTTACAATGTTTGATTAATTTTTCCCATTCAAAGACATTTGTAAATATTTCTTCTTTCATTTTTGCATGATTAGACTAGTAATACTGTAAATATCTCATATTTATCCTAAACTGGTCTGGGTATTGTGAACTCCTCCTTTGAGTCATGTTATGGGTGCCTCCGAATTAAGAATTCCTGTTATTAGCATCCTGAGACTGATTGATAACTGACTGATTTGACTAGCTTAAATTAATTAATTTATTAAATTAATTAATTTAGTACTCTAATAGTGTCCACACAGCCATTAGTATTGAGGTCTCTGTGTGATGGTGCCCGAGGTGTAGTCAATATTTTGACTAATAATTCAAAATGAAGGAAATTATTTAAATTAATACTTTCATTAAACATCTTCAATGTTTAATGACGCTAAGTCACTACAGGTAAGTGGATTAGACGTTTTCATGCACACTGATCATAATTCGCGCGTCTTAATCTAAACTAGAATCACTAGAGAGCAGGCCTCCACCATGCCATTGTAATTTATTTTTGCAGATGATTGTGGGCTTTATTTTGGAGTTGGAAGCTCTAATGGCAAAATTATCCAAATTTCCTGTGTTACCTGTGTCCGTGTAAACATGGCTAATGATATGTCTTGAGATTTGGATGATTTCTGACTTGTTAATTTTTACCGCTGTCAACCATTTTGCCCTCAAATTGGTCCCTACACTCACTGCCTCTACCAATAACTCGCTTGTGAATGCATAGTGCTAATTTCTAAGGCATAATATCTAAGCCAGCTATGATAAACACATATACACAAAATTAAAAACAAGTACATTCCCTTAAGGCAACCAACCCATTTTAGTGTGGGATAGGATGGAGTTAATGGGACAAAAAGCTCCCATAATGTAGGATGCAATATTTTTTTCATTAAAAAAATAAAATTCATGCCATAGACTAGAGGTTTAAATCCAACTAAGACCCTCCTTGTGGTCATTGTGTTACTGATTTGTTTAATTTTCAACAAGTTTTCCCAGTTTATCAGCTTACTTTCCACCTGCTGGTAAGCAAAATGAATGAAATGAGCAAACAAGCGTCAAAGGCCCTCGAAAAAGGATGATGATGAGTCTGTGCTTCCTAAACTCAGGCGCAGAATATCGCTGTGAAACTGCTCATTCAATGAGCCTTGATTGCATCCGCAGAGAAAGCGCAGTAATTAAGCCTGGAAGAAATCAGTTGGGTTTCATCTGCACTGAGTTTTTGCCTCCAGGTGTGCTGTTTGTTCCAGGATAAATCACTGAGACAAGAATGCTTTCAGTACTCATGCACTGCTTATGAGCTGAAGATTGAAGCCATCTTTCCTTTCGTTCCTCATGTCGATCTGATTTAGTAGCCTCGTCTTTACGGAGCAAACCACTGTGTCAAGGTGCTGTCAAAATAAAAAGATGTGAAGGTTGCGCTGACTTACAATGGCCAGCCCTCTCCGGTGGAGACAGTGAAGAGCGTTAGGAAGGCCCAGAGAACATTATCGTAGTGAAAGTCGTACTTCTTCCACTCTCTGGGCTTTGCCTCCACATCATCCCTGTCATAATCCAAAAACTGGCCCCTGTATCAAAAAAGTTTTGAGGACAAATAAACCACAGTTGAGCCTTTTTCTTTTTCAGAGGTTGACTTGGAAAAAATAAAGGTGTGTTTAATTTAGTTTTTAACAAACGTGCAGACACGGCTGTGCTCGTTACGTACCTGCAGTCTTTCTCCAGACCCTTCGACTCATCAGAGCAGTAGAAGAATTTACCCTTGAAGAGCTGCACGGCGATGACGGCAAAGATGAACATGAAGAGGATGTAGACGATGAGGATGTTCAGAACATTTTTCAGAGAGTTTACAACGCAGTCAAACACCGCCTGGAAAACACACACACACACAGTGTAAGGAATCGGTGGATCTTTACTGTGGTTCTATTTTTTTATTTCTTATTTCTGTAAAAGTTCGTGTGAATCATTACTTATATAACACAAGGGAAATGTGACTGAAATAAAAAGTAGTAGTTTAAAAATGTTTTTAATTTAAGAAGTCTGCCACACAATCTCCTGGTTTTCTTTGCTTCTAATCATTTTTTAGTTTAGGTTTTTTATTTTACCTTCATCATGACCCTTAACATGTGATTTAGATCGCGTTAGTATTTTCAAGTTTAAGCATAAACTGACCACATGACCCGATCACCTTTAACATGTTTGGAAACTGCTTCAAAGTGCTAATGTGTGCTGCGGATGTCTAAAACTCACTTTTCAGACAAATTCTGCAAGCCGGCATCTTTTCACCTGCAAAATATCAAATCAGTGCATGCAGTGTACACGAAGGCGAGCTTGCACAGTGTTTCTTTGTGTCTTCCTGCCCGTCATTCTCCCTCTCCAGCTGCATTTCCCTCAGCCGTGCGCTATGATCTCTCTGTGGGATGAATTGCTTTGCTGATGTATCCTGACATGCAATCTAACCAATGAACATGCTGCTGCATGAGTGAACCCCATCAAGGTTTTTGCTTCTGTTCCACAGCGAGGGCAGAGCACATTTTCCCCTCTTCTACCAGCCTATCTGTCAAACCACCTTGTCCGAGTATCCGATGAGCCCTGTGAATTGACGTCCGCCTGCCAACGCTGATCTGTCTCACTCATGTCTCACTCCGATCAAGTCTTGTCTTTTATCAGATCCGTTAGATTTGGACGATCTTCTGCCTTCACACACCAGAAGGATGCTGTCATTTCTGCATCAGAGGAGGCAGTTGAGTGTCTTACTTTGTAAAATCGCCAAATTGATATTTTGTTTTCCTAAATTATGTCTTTATATACTTTACGTCCTTAGTTAAAAAACACAATCACNTTTCCTAAATTATGTCTTTATATACTTTATGTCCTTAATTAAAAAACACAATNATCACCAACTCCAGACCTCTTGGGCCAGTTCCCTGCAGGTTTTCAATGTTTCCCTGCTGCAACACACCTGGTTCAACCTGAATGGTTCTCCAGCAGCTTGTTGTCAGGTTCTGCCTCTTAATGACCCATTTTTTGAGTCAGGTGTGTTGCAGCAGGGAAACACTGAAAACCTGCAGGACACTAGCTCAAGAAGTCCGGAGTCGGTGATCCCTGATACAAAGTTCTAGCTCTGTTTTTAGTTTAGTTCGTATCAGATTTATGTTCCTAGTCACTTTAATTCCTTTNCTGATACAAAGTTCTAGCTCTGTTTTTAGCTTAGTTCGTATCAGATTTATGTTCCTAGTTACTTTTATTTCCCTTTGCCTCTTCTTTGGTTTTTGTTGGACTTTTTGAATTCAGGTAGTGGTTTCTGGGTTTCTGGGTTTGTATTTTGTTTTAGTTCTTATCAGACCTGGAATCTCTTGTTTGCGTTAATCGTTTTAATCTAATTATTTGACGATTGTATTATGATTTTTTTTTATATAATTTTGTTTCTCTTATTATCCTTTTATGTACTTTTTAATGGTTCTTCTACATCCGGCTGTAATGCTGGTAATGTTTTATGTAAATCACTTTGAATTGTCCTGTACATGAAATGTTTTTGTACAAAATTACCACACCCGCTCCTTGTTTGGTCATTAGCTCCCTCAGTATACACTACCGTTCAAAAGTTTGGGGTCACTTTGCCATGGGATTCAATAGGGAAGGGACCCCAAACTTTTGAACGGTAGTGTAAATACTTCTTGGTTTCCTTTGCTCATCACCAGATCTTCATCCTGTCCAGGTTTGTTCTTCTGGTCATGTGCTTGCTGGTTCTTCTCAGTTTATGTTGATCCTGTTGGGTCAACATCTTTTCAACAGGCTCCTTGCTTTCTTTTACTTTTCCTTTTACTCTTTGGCTTGAAAGCAAGTGTCAGCTGTCATCTGTGTCCTAGTCTTTGTATGTTTACTTGTCTTATACATTTCTTTTAGCTCATTTATAGACTTTTTTGGATTTTATCCTTGTTTTTTCTTTATGTGGTTTTCATGCTTTTTTCTTTTTAATTTATTGTACAGGTCGNGTTTTCATGCTTTTTTCTTTTTAATTTATCGTACAGGTCGGCTGTTACGTTGCTTTTAAAGTGCTTTAGAAATAAAATGGTTTGGTAAAATGTTCAATATCAGACTATTATGAAAGAAGCCGAGAGGCAGATTTGGTTTACGTACCTTCAGTTTGGGAAGCCGTTTAATGGTCTTGAGCGGCCGCAGGACCCGGAGGACCCGGAGAGACTTGATGGTATTGATGTCCTTGCCTTTCGTCCCTCTGTGCAGATAAATACTGCAGTTAGTTTGGGTGATTTGCTGAAGTTGACAGTCAAGTAACCGAGCACGCACAGTCATACCTGTTTATATTGTTAGTGGCGAACATGCATGTGAGCGTAGTGTTATTCTACAGAAACATGCAGCACACACTTGATCTTTACTCTCCTTCTCGGTATTGACTCCTTTTAATCATTCCTATCTTATTCTATTCTCTTTGGATAATGTTGTCCTTTGTCACATATGTCCATCTTTCTGTCTTTTTTCCTTCTTTTTGTGGTTCTTCCTTGACTCCAACTTAATTGTAATTAATATTTCAGATTAATCTCCACACTATCATTTCATTTGCTCTCTCTTCATTAGATAATTCTTTCCTTCATCCCTTTCCATTAATTTCTTCTAGTCTTTCCTTTGAGCTGTTTCTTACCCTTCCTTTTCCTCCTGTTTAATTTTTTCTATCCTTAGACTCCACATAACTGTTTATTAAAGGTTTTTATTCTGCAGCGAGTCTTAAAGCTGCTCCTCTTCATTACTGGGAGCAACTTCATAGATTTAACTGCATTGTCTAAATTTTTAATGAAGGATGGTTACTAGCTGCATATTTATTAAATGTAGTATTTATTCTTTGGACTCTTGTTTCATTTGAATGACACAAGCATCTCATACTTCTCACAGATAATGCTTAAATAATACGCTTCAGAAGCAGGCAGCAGATTTCTTTGCAAGAACCACTGATGGCATTTGCATGTTTATGGTAACTGATCACTGGGGAGGTGCAGAGGTGTGGAGGGTTTCCCCAACAGTATGTGATGCTAATAATGTAAAACCGGGTCACCTCGAAGACAGATTGTGAGGGATTTTTAACAACAAGTAAAAGCACAAAATGTCAACTACAAAAAAAAAAACTGCTTAAAAGGATGTGGAGAATAGGCATAAAATAGCCACATTAATCCTTCCTAGACACCCTGCAGCTTCTTCTACCAGAGTGTCTCAGGAGAAGTTACCATCCACTGAATGATTTCATCACAAAGTGCTCCTACGATGCTGCTTTTCTGCAAAGCTTATATTTCAGAAGAGCACATTCAGCCCTCATCCAATAACTTTGAGTGCACTCTTCCTGGTAGAGCAGCAAATCATGAATGAAACATCTGCTCATCATGACACTAATGCACAAGTGGTACATGCTGTGTTACATCTCAAGTAGTTTTTCATTTAACTCATCTCTGGACAATAAAAAAAAAATTTAACCAACGAGCAAGAAGACTGCGTAAAAGTGTTTCTCTGGTGTGAGCTGGGATCACTAGCAGGACATAGAGGTGAGAATATGTCCTCAGTATGCAGGATTACAGATTTTACTGATTAAACAAACTACACTGCTCAAAAGAATTCAAGAAGCACATTTAATCAGAATATAGCATCAGTTCAATGACATGTCTGTAATATTGATCTGCTCAGTTAAGTAGAGTAGCAGAGGTGGTTGTTAATCAATGCCAGAGACTTTAATGGAAAATGCAAAACTTTTGCAACCCCCAAAACAGGACTAGTTATAAAGTTTGCATTTGAATAGGGTCAGTGTCACTACTGGTAGCATGCGGTAATACCTGGACCCCACAGAGGTTGCACAGGCAGGCCAAATTCTTCCAAGAGGGTACATTATTATGTACCATTGCCAGGTGTGTCCCAGCACAGTCTCAAGATTTAGGAGGTTTCAGGAGACTTGAAGAAAGCTGGAAAAGGCCATAGAAGGTCCTTAAACCATCAGCAGGACCAGTATCTGCTCCTTAGTGTGAGGAGGAACAGGATGAGGACTGCCAAAGCCCTACAAAATGACCTCCAGCAGACCACTGGTGTGATTGTTTCTGACCAAACAATCAGAAACAGACTTCATGAGAGAGCCTGAGGGCTCACTGCCCAGAATCCTGGAGCTTGATTGGTATTTGCCGTAGATTGCCAGAATTAGCAGGTCCACCATTGGCACCCTGAGATTTTCACAAATGAGAGAAGGTTCATCCCGAGCACACATGACAGACGTGGAGAAGATTATGCTTCCTTTAGCATGAGCAGTTTGGTGGTGGGTCAGTGGCAAGCTGGAGATGTATATCCATGGAGGGATGCACAGACCTGTACAGGCTTGACAGCGGCTCCCCAACTGCTATTAGGTATCAGGATTATATTCTTGGTTCCAGGTACTAAGGATGTCATCATGGAACTGGCTGTGCAGGCAGTTCCTCAAGGATGAAGGAAATGATCTCTGGGACATTATGTTTCTGTCATCTGTCTGACACTGTCCAGAAGCTAAGCGATGCCCTGGTCCAGACCTGAGAGGAGATACTGCAGGACACCAGCCATCGTCTCATTAGGAGCATACCCAGATGTTGTTAGGCATGCATAGATGCATCCAGACCATATCAGCGTAGATAACCAGCATACTTTTACTACCATTGAGATCTGATGCATTTTCAACTGTTCCTTTAATTATTTTCAGCAGAGTAATTTGGAAACAAAGGAACTAAGACAAACCTTTCTCTTAACTCTCTCTTCACTCTACTACATGTGGCTGTTTTGCTTTAAATGTCACAGAACACACTGAGACACATGCACAAACACTCCCACAGTGTATCTGTTTTGTAAATACTGTCATTAAAAAGTGTCCTGGTTGTTTAGTGAATAGTTTTTAGGAAGTGACGTCACTGTTGAAAACCACCAGAAAGACAACCTTTGAGCCAGAAGTGAAAAAACAATTAGTGGAACTAAATTATTTTTCAACATGTGCTGGTGGAGGATTGGAGCTCAAACCGAAGAATCAGTTACAAATATCCTTGTTCAGGACTTATTTCACAGTGAAAACTAAGTCTGATGAAATGGCATGCAGCTCTCATGCTTGGATAACCTGCATATTCCTGACATGCAATCTGCAAAGTCTATTCTGGTCCTGCTTTTCAAGGGGCCTCAACACATCAAGATGGCAATAACAGTCTCCCAATAGCTTTCAGAAGCGCCGTGGGCAACAATGATGTAAAGTGTGTGCTCATGGGTGCATGTTTGTGTGTCCACATCAGTGCAGCACAGATCAGCGCTGATGGTTACATGCTCAGTAGCCTGGCGTGTGAGGTCATGACTCCTCGAAGGAGCTCCCTCCTGAAAGAGGGGGGCACTTCCTGTTTAGGGCTTGATGTCTAAACATCACTTTACTGCCTCAGCAAAACAGGAAGCACAAGGTTTCTATACAGCTGTGGCTCATTTCACTGGAAATTCAAAAATATCTGAAGCACAATTAGTTGTGGTTCAGTAGTTCGTTTGTAACAATAAGTCATTTATACAAACACTTGATGGCCATTTCATTATGTACCCATCAGAACTGCCTTACTTTTTGTTGGCACGGATTTTGACACCTTTACACCACAACCAACCTGAATTATTGATCCACGACAGCAGTGTTGTTTTTGGCAGGCATCTCAGTTTTAGTCTTAGTTCTAGTCTTCAGGACGAATATGATTATTCGTTTTAGTCACATTTTAGTCATTTCTAAGTGTGATAGTTTTAGTCCAGTTTTAGTCGATGAAAACTGAAAAAAAAGTCAAATAAAAAAAACGCATTATTTTTTTAACAAATTAATTTAGGTCAAAAATACGTATTAAAAAGTGGAATCAAGGTTGACAGGTTATAACAAGTACTGCAAATCATAAAACAAGTTAGCCCTAATGCTTTTGCATAATAACCAGATCCTTTACCAGACTGATAGCTTTAACCTAGACTTTCCCATCAACAGGGATGCAATGCTGCCGAGCTACTTAACTGCTTTACTTCCTGCTCTTGATGAAGGGGGACGCTTTCTCCCTCCCCACACTCTGTCTTGTNAGCTACTTAACTGCTTTACTTCCTGCTCTCGATGAAGGGGGACGCTTTTTCTTCTCTCCCTCCCCACACTCTGTCTTGCTACTTGTCCTGTCATCTCTGAGCCTCTCCTGCATTTCTGTTCTGAATCTAAAACCATAGATTTGATCAGCTGGTCTCTCGATGCAATTGACCAAATTTATTCAAACCGCAAAACGGGTGTAGGGGAGGCCGCTTGTCCTGGCAGAACGTTCGCGGCTGGATACGTGATGACTCCTGGTGGGTGGTTTGCTTGTGTGTCACAAAATTCGGACACTGTCGGCAGCCACTGGCAGAGACTGAAGAATTTACTTTACTGAGGTAGGTTTTTCTTGTATGTCAACACTGGGCCCCTCCAGGCCTAGAGCGGGGATGCTTTTGTCTCCCCTCATCCCGTACTATTCCTAATGTTATCCTTTTCCATCTGCGACATAGGTGCGCCGCTCCTGCAGCTGCTGCCTCAGTCTGCCTGATCCTGTTTGTGTTTACATGTTGTTGCTGTCTACTCTTGGACGGGTTGTACTGGAAGACATTTCCTTGTAGTTGTGTACCGCACTTGTATAATGGCAATAAAGTTAGGTCTGAGTTGGGCAGAAAACTTTTATTTCTTTATTTCAACTTTTTTCAAGAATTGATGCCGTACTTCATCCTACAAAAATGTGAAAGAAAAAAGCAGATATATAAGTTCAACATATAGCAACACATTGTGAGCTTGTTGTTTGGTTATTTTTATCAATAATTACAATATTAAAAGGAATGAAAAGGTTTCCCAGCCAACAGCAAATACTTTCTGATCTACTTAGGGTTATGCATTGCACAGATAAAGTAATTGTGGAATCAGTTACTCCAACAAAGCAAAGAGCAACAACATCCTTCCTTTGGTAACTGTGGCTTTATTTCTGAGAATTTTCTGAAGTGCAATACTCCACTCTGAACATACCCAAAATATGAGCAAAGGATGAGGAACATTTGCCCAACTTGACCTGGTCTGCCAGTGAAATTATGATGTATTATAGTTAAAATATGTTCATATATCGTTTTGTTGCTTCCGACTACCAAGCCCCTTCATCGACGCTGCCGCCATGATTTATCTATGAATGAATAAACTGCTTGTCTCTGCGCGCGCTGCACATCAGGTGTGGGCGTGGCCAAGGTGCAGCAGCATTACTGGCTA
>CM047993.1:23920510-23932276 GCA_026261665.1 Melanotaenia duboulayi
ACATCTGGAGCATCATGAAAGCAGAAATCTAACAACCAAGGTCCAGGACTGTAGAGCAGCTAGAATCCAGCATCAGACCAGAATGGGACAACATTCCTCTCCTAAAACTCCAGCAACTCCAGATGTTTCCAGACAGTTGTTAAGAGAGGAAGCTGCACAACGGTAAACATTGTTCCAACTTTTTAAAGATGTGTTGCTGCCACTAAATTTAAAATGGGCTAAAATTTCCATGAAATTGGAAAATGTCTCATTTCCAACATCTGATATGTTATTTATGTTCTATTGGGAATAAAATATGGGTTTATAAAATTTGCAGATTACTGCATTCTGTTTTCTACTGTATTTACATTTTCACAGTGTCCCAACTTTCTGGAAATTGCAGTTAACTTAATGAATAATTATTGCAAAACTTCACATTTTGCACTGTGGACAGACATATTGTAGCTGTTACACACGGAGTTGTGAGACTGGGCTGAGTATTCAGGCTTTTATCAACAGTCCCTGTGCTGAACTGCAACTCACTGCACATAGTGTACTTCTGTGTACATGAATGGATGGTGAAAACCAAGCCATGTGTAAAGAGAACAATGGCAGCATCATTCTGTGGGGATTCTTTTCTGTGACAGGAGCCGAGGGATTAGTCAGGATAAAGACAATGATGGACACAGACAAACATGACCAAGCCTTGTATGGATCTTTCTGGAGTTGTCAGTATCTTGGGGTGGAGCAAAGGTTGGCAATATGGGACCTAAAACCAGAGCAGCAACTTAACAGAAACCTAAAAATACCTGTGCATTGACATTTCAGTCCAACCTGGATGAGCTTTTAAAAATATGCTATGAAAATGGGACAAAATGTACCAAGACTGTAAAATCCTTTCCAGAGAAAAATTTAGGCTAATTTTAGTCTCCAAATTCTGTTTTTGCCGGTCCCTGTGGAGCATTGTGAGTGGAATGATGAGTCTTGTCTTTAATGTAAGGTCACCAGTCTTTATGTTGTTCAGTTTTCTTGAAGATACTCATCCATATCGGAGTCGGAGGATGTTGTTCACAGGTAAAACACAGACAGCAAATCATATTCATGGCTGATAGTTTTGAAATGATTTATGCACAGCACTTAAGCTGTGCAAAATCATTCTTTAGGTGGAAGTGATGATGAACTGTACCTCTCTGTGCCTGGTTTACCATCGGCCTCCTGTGGTGATGGACCATGGTAAAGCAGGCAACAGATTCTCAGCTCTGCTTTCACCTGAAAGATTTTGTTTCCTCTTGTACCACGCACCATCCAGTGGGGACTTCTCCTCAGCAATCTCATCCTCCTCCTCCAGCAACACCTCCTCTGTAATAGATAAGAGAGAAAGGGGAAAAAAGAGGGACTTTCTATCAATTCGTCATATTTTTTAACACATCACACACCCACTCCGTTTCAGAGATGAGCCTAACCTGCTTTGCAGATCCACTCCAAGTACCCGGTAAGTTCCCTCTCAATCTGCTGCTGTCGACGAAGCTTCAGGAACTCCTGCCTCTTCTCCACACGCTCTCGCTCTTTGGCAAATTCTCTGTTGAGATTTTTTCATATGGAAAAGAAGAAGACATTACATTGACATTTAATCACATACGGTGGTCTTGCATTTTTATTTTCATTTACATTATTAGCCACTAACAGAGAACAACCAAAATAGACATGGGTAACGTAAAGGTTCAAGCATTTGTTGGATGGATTTTTGATTATTTAATGGTGTATGATTAATTTTGGGTCGTTATTGAGGGTAAACAGCAAAAAGAGAACATCGGTATACTCTACGGCATATTTCTGAAATTTTCAGTGGATGGGAAAAGAAAATCACTTCAGTAGACAGTAATGTCTAATATAGAGGACCTTGGGAAAGTTCCCACTCCATACCAAAACAGTTTGTCCAAAGGATTACATTCAGCTGTAGATGCTATAAAGTTGAGCTTTGAGGAAGAGGGACCAGAAAATGCTAATGCTAATCCAATCATCTAAAGAACATTATCCGCACAGTGAAGCATGGTGGTGGTAGCATCATGGAGTGGGAATGGTTGGTCTTTGCATAGTTCTGCGCAGTATTTACATTGGGGCAATAAATACTTAGACACACAGGATTTTATTTTTTGTTTGTTTCACCTTTTTTCTTTTAGTATTTACATTAAGGTCCCCAAGAAAATAGGTTGGGAACCAACGTGAGCAAAACAAAGATCAAAGTGGATTTAGCTTGACAAAGTTTAGGCAAAGTGTGCAAAGCCTAAAAAAAATGAAAAAGTCTCTTCTCCATCTGTGTCTCTTTCTCATGACTTCCAGACCAAGGTTGCACAAACAAACATTTGCTTTCAAGGTTTGTAGAGACCAGCGGCTCTGAGTCACAGCAGGTGAGAAGAGGCTCTTTGTGACCGCAGATACAATGAGACTGACAGAGATCAGATCCAGAGACACAAAAGACCGGATGATTAAAGCCACAGAGCGAAGCCTTTTCATGACATAAGAGGACGTTAAGGGAAAAGCAATGAGACGAATAAAAGAAAAAGGACGAGTGTTAGATGATAGAGAGGTGAATAACCTGCTCATTTATTCACTTCACCCTCAATTCAGTGATTTCTAACAAGTTATGAGGCCTTGCTCCCACACTGCAAGTTGGTTTTAACTCAAGCGTCCACCAAAGAATTTCTCAAGAGTTTCTAATCTTCCTTCTCCTCAGATATTACTCAGTCTTGTTTGCAGATTCCCACAAAAAAATAACCTTCACTCATTAATCTGCAGTTGATTGCTGTAAACACGCTCCCATGCAGTTTTTACCATGTTTATAAAGAGAAATATACAGACAAGCTGTTGGTAATGAAGCATGCTTTACTCCTTTTTTTACTGTTTCGGTAGGGAAACTCAACACAAGCAACTTCTATGATAATTACATTTGCTTTGTAGTCAGATTATTCCATGTAATATGATCCTAGGATTTGCATGTCTGTAATGAGAGGACTTACCCTGAAAGGACACCCAGCACCAGATTGAGCATGAAAAAGGAGCCGATGATGATGAGCGGGATGAAGTACAGCCAGTTCCACGTGTTTCCAACCACATCATTGGTCTGAAAACACAGAAAACACAGAGGGAATACACTTTAAAAACTAATATAGCATTTAGTTCTCGGTGTAGCGTTCTGTACAGTGATGTTTGTTAAAGTAGGTGGTGGAAGTATGGAAACATGTCCTTGTAGTATTATTTGCTTGCTTTGATATTAACATTCTGCAAAAGCTGAATGGGTGACGTTTAGTTTTGAATCAATCTGCATGAATTGGCTCTTTTCCAATAAAAAGCATTTTTCACTGCCTGTTCTGACTAAAAAAAAAAACTTTTTTTTTTTTTTTTTACCAACTTTTCTCATTAGAAATAAACTGAAAATGCTTCAGTTTTAAACAACTGTCATCTCAGTGAATTGTTTCAGTCCTCTATCGCTCCAAAACAGAAACACTTACTTCAAATCCCAAACAAAACAGTGGGATAATTCAGGCTTCCCGTACAAGTTATTAAGGTTTTGGAGTCATTTAATGACACATACAAATACACCCGTGAAAAGTTTGGACACAGTTACCCACTGGATTTAATGGGAACGTGTGTCCAAACTTTTCACTGGTACTGTGCATAATTTTAGAGGAAAAAAAATGCCTTGGTTTCTGATTTAATCGAACTAATGTAAAACTGTTTTGTGGCTTTGTGCAGTGCAATCATTGCTATATTTTTGCCACAGAGACACTGTTTTCTACAGCATTACTAAATGCTGAAGACCAGGATTTCTCGTTGGTTCAGGGTGGGAAGATAAAACATTAGAAATGGAAACTTGATTTTAATTTTAAAACTGATGATAACATTAACAAGAAAAACCAGCAGATGGCTAAATTCTACAAACTGAAGTTCCTGCAATCTTGCAGGAACACCCAAAGCATCCCGCCTGCAAACCAATGGAATGCCAAAGGGTTAACAGGCTTTTTGGTGCAGATGTGCAATATTTCGTCATCAGTGACAATGTAACAGAGCATGGTATACCTGCCCTGGCCACATTACACAAACAGTACTTCTTCAGTCCTTCAGAAGGTTACAAGAAGGTAAAAGTAACCCATGTCTAAACCCAAAACACTAAAGGGTTGTGAATTGAATTAAAAACAAACCAAGAACTGAGGAGCTAAATTTAGAGTGGGAGATTCTCATCATAGATGTCCAGCCGATAAATCTGCAGCAACTGCGCAACGCTACCATGTTAATATGGAGCAAAATTTCTGGGGAATGTTTGCAACACCTTGTTGAATCTGTGCCACCAAGAATCAAGACAGTTCTGCAAAAACAGTCTTTTGCTTTTGTTGTTTGTTAACATAAAAACACAAAAAAAAGCTGTGATCGATCATTAGCTAGGGATGCTTTGTTCTAGGCTTGCTAACTTTCAGTAAGAATCACATTGTGTATAAAATGACCTTTATTCATACTTCATCCTTACAAACATCCAGCTCTTGTTGCTCTACCACCTAGAGGTGCACTGCATTTCCTTCGTGTCACTATAAATAAGCCAAAAGCTGCTACCAAGCTCAAATCGCAATTAATGATGAGCCCTGTGTTTTTACTGCTGCTGTCATATTTATCTCATTGTTTGGTTCAGTTTGCCGACAACCAGTTGAAAGAGACCAAAAAGAAAAGCCTCCCACTCAATCATAATGATGCTTCATGTAAATAAACAGTTTCCACATCAACTTTACAAGGTGACAATTCAGAATGTAGCTTGCTGTTTTTTATTTAATAGGTTAAATAAAAGGGATGACTTTTGTTAATTTTGGGATGCTGATTTTCACTTGTTTTGGCTCAGAATACAACTGTTTATTCAATGCATCGATTGTGCCTTGGGCATCCTGATGTAGGGAGTCAGCATGTCGGAGAGTGCTCCTACACAGTGGTCTATTGGCGGGGGGGGGCAAACCTGACGGCTAAAGGGCCACATGAAACACACTGACATTTTGCAGGTAGGGCCACATGATGGTTGTAATTCTGATGGTTCGAAGTGGCTGAATCAGTGGGGTGGAGATCCTTCACATGAATCCAAGAATGTGAGACGAACACACAGAAATGTGCAGCAAAACACCCTCTGCTGCCTCTGCTGTCAGAGAAGCAACCGCCCACTTATGCAGGATAAATGCCTGAAAGGAGCTTCACTGTTTTTCTTGGCATCAGCTTTTTCTCCCTTTATTTCAAGCATTTCATCACTGTCTCATCACTCCATCTTCTCATGTCTCCCTCTTTTCTTCCACAGACTTGAGTTAAACTCTCTTTGCATGAATGTTACATGGACATCCTGACATCCTCTGTCTCCTCATTTCAGTTTGATTCTACTGAGCTTTAACTAATAATTAAAAAGTTTCATATTTAGACATGCATTTTATATAAAGGCAGTTTGTGGTTGCAAAAATAAGTCAGTGGGAAAATTATTTCTACCGTAAGATTAGTTATGATCTGAGGAATCACTGTCTTAGTAAGGTTATGGTCTGTCACAAGTTTTACATCTTATCTAGAAGAGCGTGACTTAAATATGTGAATTATAGCTAAGAGTAAGGTATAAGCTTGTTATGCTTTAGGAAAAAGTTTTTGGGGATGATGATATTGACATGGCAATATAGTAAATGCTGGTCAGGCTTTCAGCATCTTTTGAGCATTTGAATGCTTAAACATGTTGTCTTCCTAACCATAAAGTTTAATGTCTAACTTTTGACCGAGTAGTTTTAATGCATAACCGTGTGGCAGTGGGGCAAATAAGTCAAATGAAAGACTAATTATAAGAAGTGGGAAAAAGAAAACATCTCAAGGATGGTGTTGAGCGTAAGTCCAGTGCTTGGGGGTTGAATAACTGTGCTCTGCCTTCTCACTGGCTTCCACATGGGGCCTGTTAGAAGTTGCTTATTAAATTAATTATCAGCACACTCAGTGCATCAGTTACCGTTTTAGGAAAACCAGCGATGGAGCTGCAGAGCAGTTCCCTGTGTGTAAAAAATGAACATGGAATTAAAAAGTTACCCATTGTATTAAAAACTGACTGATAGGACTCCACAATATTTATAAGATACAAGTTGTAGGTGAGAATCTGTTGGGAGCTTGAGAATCTCATCACTGTCAGCAATGTCTTTTGTTTGTCAAGCATGCTCTCATAAATATACTATCGCCCACCAAAAGACTTTGAAAAAAAGTTAGTAAACACTTTGCTGCTAAAGATCAAACATGTCCCTCTGGTGCTGGTGGAGATTAAAACTGAATGTTGGATTAGCGGGAATGTGATTATGTGTTGAAGAAAAAACTTTCCAATCTTAAAAAACTTTGTGCTTCTAAATAGATTTGATAACACAATTCATTATGCACATTCCTGGAGCCGTTGTTGCCCTGCAGCATCCCAAGGCCGAAGGCTGAAAAAAGCCCGGAGGATTTCATGGAAGCTGCAGTTTGCTTTGCAGCACTTTGTGACACATCAGCAGCTGGATATCAGCACCCTGGCTGTTTCTGAACGTGCACTGTGGCTGATTCAGCCAAGAAAAGGACATTATCGGATGAAACAATAAAAGTAAAGACAGAAAGAGACACAAATAAACATCAAACTGACTTTTACTGGCTGGAGGGAGCTCAGAAAGAGACAGGATGGAAGATGGATGCTGAACAAGCCATCGTTACGGAGAATCAGAGTGAGAAAATCTGCCAAACTTCAATAATGTGATGTTAAAGCCTATTTCTTGAAAATAGGGATGGGAATTGAAGTACTGATATTTCTTGATTTTCTTCAGCAATTGAATAATAAAGTTCAATAATGAAGTTGAAAATAACATCACTGTTTACATGTTTGTGATGTTTGTCAATATCAGGACATTTAGATTGATTTCTGAAAAAATTACAAATAAACAGTGGGTTCATAAAAGTAAACATCAATGTGTAATGGTAAAGAAAACCGAGGACGCAACACATCGTGATGCATCCTTGTATCGGATCGAATTGTTGGCAAGATAATCGTAACAGAATCGAATCGCAAGACCAGTGAAGATGCACAATTATTATTATTATTATTATTATTATTATTATTATTAAAAAAACATTTGTCTTTGTAGAATTTTGACCTCTGCTGTATTAGACACTTTGATTAGAAAAATTCCATCTAAATACTGTTGTATTACTCCATAATTTTTTCCCAGTAGGGTGATATTGTATCACTGGACAACTTCTCACATTGTTAATACATTCGTAAAAAAAAATTTTTAACAGACTAAATAGTCTCCCTTTTATTTAGATGTGTGAGTAAATAAAATATGAAGCTGATTTTCAGTCTGTGATGAATGTTTGGACATCTTTCTGTTTGCAGTAGTGGCAGATATTTAAATGCCTTCCTCTCTGGGGGAGCTGGGAGGACTGGAGTGTAGGAGGAAACGAAGAGGTAATGCACATGGTTGCATCAGCTTTCGCTCCCAGAATCAGCCAGTAAAAACGAAAGACTTTTATTTCCCTTTGACACAGCCTTGATTCTGTAGCTGACAGCTTAAGCGGATGAACCGAGTTTGGTTGAGCCTGTGAAAATGTTTTGTTGTGACTGAGTTTTCCCACATATCAGGTTTGCCTTGTTCCAGTAAAGTCTTCAGTAAAGATAAAAACAGAGATAAAAATACAGAAACACACTTATGATCATATAAACACACCAAACCCAGTAAAAACACAGATCCTCTTAAAAACAAGCATGTACAATTAATTAACAGAAGACAAAAGAAATATCTTTGTATTCATTTNTCTTAAAAACAAGCATGTACAATTAATTACTATAAAAATGGCAAGAAAAGTGTATCAAGGGAGTTTTAACAGATTAAAATAAAAAAGGCATTATTAACAGGACAGAAGACAAAAGTGTGTGTGTGTGTGTGTAAAAGAATAAATAAAAGAGAAAGAGGGAGGCACAGAGAGAGACAGAGAGAGAGGTGTGTGCATGTACAGTACACGTTAAAAATCCAGACACAACCCCCCCATTAAATCTCATGAGAAAATGCCTCCAAACCTCCAGCTGGAGGTTGTCTGTATCTAGGATGATCTAGGATGATTAACAAGAGCAATGATCAGTAATAATCTGTTGCAATTTCAACTTTAATGTGGTGAGAGTTGTCAAAGATGTCAGTTTGAGGGTATTTATTAAATTATTCCAGTTGTTTGCCGCTGCAAAACTAAAGGATTTGTGGCCAGAAATAGTCAAAGTGTTAGGAATGAAGAACTTGATATAGTCAGTTGACCTGTATGTACTGCAGGCAAGGTGAAGAAGATGTCAGGTGTGGTGGTGTCCTTATCTTTTTATTACCAGATATTTTCTCCCCAGAGGTGCAGACAAGACCTGTGTCAATTATTGTACAGTTTACCAGAAGAACAAAGACGAAGCTTGTCCTTGTCAGAAAAGTCTCTACCATGAATGCTTCAGTACAGTCACACTGAGCTCAGCCTGTTCCTGCAGAAGCCAATCAAAGTGTCATGCAAAATAATTCACTGACTGTCTGACGTCAAACACCAGCATGTCAGAGCTTTCATTATTAAATTTTAGCCTCTTTCCCATTATGTTGATTTCCATACCATGGACCTCCTACCCCAAGACCCGGTAATGCCACGTAGGTTGTGAAATGCTGCGAGCTATGAATATGGTGGAGTGCCATCAAATCCAGAAAAAAGAATAGGAAAAAAAGCATCTTTATGGCCTTGAGGCATCATAGAAGGACATCCATCACTTAAATTTATCTTATGTCACTTCTGGGTGGAGGGTGTGATCCACATACGCTATATAACGCGCAGCCTCTGGCACCATCAGTCAAACACATCTGTGGTGCCAGTTACATTTGATACAAAGATTATTTTAACTATTTAAAAAAGCAATTACATTAATAGATTTGTATGGTTGTTATAGTCTATATTTAATTAATTATTATTAAAATATTTTATAGTGTTTCTAAGGTCAAATCAAAAATGTTTAATAAGTATGAAAAGGCTGCTTTTGGTGCTACACATCATTGCAATCAAGATGTCTCTACCTGGTTCCTGTAACCTTTTCAGGAGCCAGGCCATTTTCTTCACGCATTTGGACAGATAGGAACTAGGGATCRTGGCCCTGAGTTCCTGAAACCATTTTAGCTCCTACTCCAAGGCAGGGTCTTTTCAGGGTTCCATAAGAACCAAGGTTATTATAGTTAACAAAAACTAACAAAAAAACAAAAACTAAAATTGAAAAAACAATCTCGTTAACTAAAATAAAAAAAAAAAAACGAGAGTTTTTAAAAAAACTAAAACTGTGTGTGTTTACAAAACTAACTACATCGATCTAAAATGAAAGCAAAAATGTCCTTCGTTTTTGTTTTTTGTAAATTTATTTCATACATAAACCCTCTGGGTTGATATGAAATCTATTTACTTCACTCTGCTGGACTTACGCCAGGTGTCTGCATCGTACGGCACCTGAAGGTCCGTGACGTCACGTGTCAGCAGCCATATTATTGCATGCAGAGGTGTCCATAGTACTTCATATAATATTGTTAAGGCCAATTTCCACCAGGTCTGAGTGGGCCACGCCCTCCGTACCTAATCGTGATTGTTTCAGTCAACGGTTTGGCTCACTCCTCGGCGAGTGGAAACGTCCCAGAAGCGTCTCTTTGCAGCTCTCCGCTAAACATTTAGGTCTACTCATAAACACGCTACCAGTACACGTCAAGCTCAGCAGTTTAGCTAGAGCCAGACAGGAAGTCAGACACGGATGCGGTGTAAAACATCTGGTAAATTTGAATTACAAGATTCTCCTGGGATTTTGTGAGCTCATGGGTTCAGCCACGTGGACCGCACCCACAGGGGCGTCTGACAAGCTGTAAATAAATTTTTCAATGGCACATTTTCCCTCAAGGTGTTATTAAAGGTACAATGTGTAAAAATGACCGACATCACTTGGTAAACATTGGCATAGAAATTACCTAAAATATCAAGCACAGGTGAGAATGTACGGTGGCTTCAGTGGCCAAAATTCATCCAGACATAAACATGTTTTTATCTGTGAGTGGATCGAGGAGCTACAGGTAACTGCTCCCACACTGTGTATATGTGATCCTTTAAGGCGTTACTTATCCCAAACAATGCTCTGGCTCCTATAAAAAAGCCAATACTTCTTTTTTAAAACTCCAGAGGGTTCTTATTCCATGCACAATGTTGTATGTCCATTCAGAGACATCATAGTAAAAAAGATGGTACAAATATGGCAGCTAAGCTCCTGCCATTCAAAGGTTTTCTGATTTTGGTCTAACATGTGGTTTACATTTCCCCCCAATCCAGGCTTTTATATTAGCTGAGTAAAGAAATTCAGCTCTCTATGAGTCATTTACAGCCCAAGTCATTCATTTTAATCATTGCACTGGGGAGGACAAATAAACTTCTGTTCATTCCAGTATATTATGTTATTGTTTGGATAAACAAACAGCATAGACAAAGTTGAAATGGAAAGAAAAAAGGACAATAGCCATCATTCTCCTCATGACTCAGAAGCACATTTTAACATCTCAAAATAATTTCCAAATCACAACTTTTATCCAAATAAAAAACACTGAGTCATTTCTTTTGTCTTTGCCACTGTATTTGAAGTAATTAAACTCTGTCACATTTGGGAGCTGGCAGTAGGCTGCTGCAGTTCATGCTGTCATACAGCATAAAGAACCTAAACGGAAACCTGCTGGTCAGCTGCAGCCTCTCTTAGAGAAATTTGCATTTTCAGCTTGTGCCTTTTTTGTGAGCTGCCTCCAGGTGGTTCAGTTTCAGGCTCCTGCCATCTCAACTGTACCTACATCCCTGTTTCCTTCTACATTCAGTTTCAAACCCTGTACTTTGTTGATATCTAAAATGGACTTTTGGCTAATGTTCATTTGATATTATTATGCTGTTGCTGTTATTCCTGTGAGGCAGCTTGAATTGACAGCTCCGAAATGAAAAGGAAAAAGCAAAAAAGGTGCTTCAAAATTTGGAGTCATGCATCATACAGTTGTGGGGTGACAGTATGCTCCCACTCAGCTTACAGAGCTGCCATCACACAAAAGGAAAGCCTGCTGAAATGAAGACAGAAGCTCAACATCAATCCAGCAGCTCCTGAAACATTCACAACATGCAGAACGAGGTACGGTGGCCCTAGAGAACCAAACCAAACATCTTGCATAGGCAGCACAAAGAAGTGTCAGTCTTTTTCTCCTGAATAGGGAGATCATTTACTGCAGCCCAGTTTTAAAGATTATTAATCAGGCAATCCAAGCTCAAAAGGCTGAAAGCTTTAAGATGGACACCAAGTTCTGCTCACATCAAAGTAGGTTGTTTTTTTGTTTGTTTGTTTTTTCACAAGTTATATTCTCAGTCTGTTCTCTGGTTTTTGGTTTAGGTTGATGGAGTCTTAGTCCTGCTTCCTGTTTCATTTAGGAGAGTTTATCTTCCTTGTTCATTCTATTGTTTACTTCCTGCTCCTGCGTCACACCCAGTCCTCAGTTACTGATTGTTCATTGTTTGTTATTATATATATGAATATATAATTTGCCTGGTTTCCGGGGTTGTAAATGTCACCAGGGCTCTATATGAACTTTTTTGTACCAGCCATTGTGACTGGTAGACTTCTAAAGTTATCAGCCAAACAGTATTTCAAGATTTTTTTCTTTTTCCCCCTAAAATAATCCAGATTATAAGTCCAACTCATTGTATTTA
>CM047993.1:23962124-23974356 GCA_026261665.1 Melanotaenia duboulayi
GACTCCAACGGCCTCCACAGTCACCTGATCTCAATCCAGTAGAGAAGCTTTAGGATGTGGTGGAATTGAAGATTCTCATCATGGATGCAGCCGACAAACCTGCAGCAACTGTGTGATGCTGTCATGTCAGTATGGAGCAAAACCTCTGAGGAATGTTTCCAATATCTTATTAATTCTATTAATTAAGTGGGGTGACTGTATTTCCCTTCTGTTTTTATGTTCATTTATCAGCTTACATGCAGAACAGGCGGCTAAGTTTGATTGTTTAGTTTGCAGGAGTAGCCAAAACTGTGGCATAATCTTCCTTTTAGATCGTCCTTACAGGTTTTCGGAATTATTGTTATATACCTTGTGGTTTATCTACAAATCTGTCTTTAATAACTGATACCAAACATTATGTCTCTGTTATGTACCTAATGAGACCCCTACTTTAAGCTCCAAAAGAACAATGTTGTTTAACTGGCTTGTGGTTGTGGGAGATATTAAATGATGATTTTTATAAAAGTCCAGAAATATCTGAATTCTTCCCCTTCCCAATTTCCTTGACAATTAGGTTGGCTGCCTTTAATTCATGATTTATACCTCCTTATCTACCTTTTTATTATCCTTTATATATTTCCTACTATTGCTTAGTTTTAGCAAACCAACTAAGAAGAATTTTTTCTGCTATTCAAAGTTGCAGAGTGACCCCAGGGCTTCTGTATTTAAAATAGTCGACAAAATCTGAATAATCAAAGAAATAGTGAGATTTTTAAAAAGTGTACATGCATACTTTTCTTTTGTGCACGTGTCCATGCAAACGGCTAAAACACACCCCTCTTATCACCTGCTGCTTAGTCAGAAAAGGTTCTGTAGCGAGGAAGAAGAGGAAGTTCAGTGTGAGACGTGTTGATCACAGGGGCAGAGGCCAGGAAAAACTGGATTATATTGTTGAGGATCTTCTTGATCAGTGTCAGAGAAGTATACTGTTTCTAAAACAAAACAGAAAACTTTAATAGGTGTTATATTAAATGGAAATATGAGGGTGAATCAGCAGGGTGAAGTCACACAAAGAGAGTGTAGCTGCTCTTCGGCATGTAAATATTTATGCTCAGTGAGGCTGGACACAGTAAAACAATATGACATATGTGAAACAGAAACTGGGGAGTTCGGTGACAGGAAGAGCCCACCACTTGCCCATCCCTGTTAAGCAGAGACAGACTAAAAAGAGGGACCACTGAAGGGTGGCCCCTGTCTCCACTGCTGTTGACATTGCACATCCATTGGGTCCCATTGCGTTTTGAGCCCTTATTGTGTTCGACCAACACTGTGGTCGAGTTCTCACAAAGACTTGACTAAAGTCACATGAGGACATTTAAAAACAGGCTACCATTAAATACATTTACAGTGAGTTAAGGAGGAAGAGTGTACTTGCTGGCACAAGCGTACATCACCGTGCTGGTTTTTGAATTTTAAAAAAGTCATTCCTCTCATTTTGCAGCTGTGGTGTCTCAGAACTGGATCCAGAAGGCAGGACTCAAATGCAAACTTCACACCAAAAGAGTGAAATCAAATGGCCTTTAAAAAGTGGGAACCATGTGATAAAACAGGCAGATAAAAATATCAGAGGGTCTAGGCAGAATGCGAATCACATGAGGCATGTTGGATCATAACACCAAAAGTGATTGGAGAGAAAATGCTAGTACACACATAAGACACAGATAAACTGGCACAGAACAGACACTCAGGGGGTCTCTACAGGGGAAGGCAATGAGACACAGGGGGAACACAAGTGGATGGGGCAGGTGCTGATGGCAGGAGGGCAAAAGGTGAAGATACTTAAACAAGACAAGACATTAAAACAGGAAATGGAAAACCTTGATGAAAGAAAAACACAGAACTGAGCCAGTGGAGCTGGATGTAACATGGTGTTTGAACATGCACCTGTTAGTGATCTGTTAATATAACTGCTTGGTGGCATCAGTTTACCAGGCTGTTTGCCAAGCGTTGAGAAAAAAGCAACAGTTTTATGATTGCTAGACGAAACTTACAGAGCCAAAGTCAGCAAGCACCAACATGTTATTTGCAGAATGAGGTCCATTGGGTTCATGTTATGTTTTTGATTCAAGATTTTTTTTATTTTTTCTTTGGTTCCTGGTCTCCTCTTTGAATCCTCTTTATAGTTTTCTGTTTCATTTTGTGGTCTTTCCCCTTGTGTATTGTGTTTGCTTCACGATTCTGGTTGTTAATTGTCACACCTGCTTCTTGTTTATAATTTATCTCCAATTTTCTCTGGGTGTNTGTCACACCTGCTTCTTGTTTGTAATTTATCTCCAATTTTCTCTGGGTGTGCGTGCCACATTGCGGCTGAGTCTGTGGCGGGTCAATTTACACCGGGAGCGTGTCAGGTGAGGAGCACCCACAAGTGCAGTCTGGCTAGCTAGATCACAAAATGACAGGAGAATTAGAGAATCTTGTGATTCTCCACTTCCAGGTTGAACGTCTAGTCGTCCATGATGAAAACAAAAATACTGTGACTGGGTTCAGCAAGCACAAAGCTGCACAGGGGCTTTTAATTAAAAAATTACCAGAAGCTTTTACACCTGATTTGAGTTTGACACGTTCTGGAAACGTCCTCCATCAAAAACAGATTCAGAGCGTATGTTTAGCAGAGAGCTAAACAAGGCACTTCTGGGATGCTCCTGACACGCACTCGGTGGGAACCAAACTATTGACTAAAACAGCCACGAATATCTGCAGAGGCCACGGCGCACATGCACCTGGTGGAAATTGGTCTTTAGTCTCTGTATTTAAACTCCCGCGTTTCCTTTGTTCTTTGTTGTGAATATGTGTTTTTATCATGCTGCGTACTTGAGTTTAGCTGGTCGGTCGGTCAATTTCAGTTCTTCCTTTTCTTTAAATCTGGTTAGTGATGGCTAGATGCCTCATGAAGCATTGAAACTTTCCAGGAAATTGCTTCAGAAAATGAAAAAATTCTGGTGGCGCCAACTGCTGGCCAAAGTATATAAAACAGGCAGCTTTCATGTAATTTGTGACATACTTCACTTTGTGGCAGATTTACTGTAATTCTTTTTTATTAGAGTAATTTATGTCTGCTATGGGTTTGGCCAAAATTGCATTAAGTACTCTCATGTGATATAATAACTGCATGAAGAGTAACAGTTCTGTGTCACCTCTGGAAAATGCTATTGGTTTAATTAGGGACATGACAGTAGAAGTGCTCTTTTAAACCAGCACAATGATCTGCATTTCAGGAGAGATTTCATAAATTTTTATTAAGAAAAAAATTGAATTTAGTCACTTTTTCCTCTTTTTTCTGAGGGCGGTACAACTTCTCCAGCCTTCGGAAAACATTCTTTCGTATGCCACAGATGAGGTTTTCAGTGAGATCTGAGCCGCTTTTCAAACCAGTCATGTTGTACACAAGGCATCGAGGCTTCGGACGTAATCATCTGTCATTCTTCAGAAATGATACAAGCCTCAATACGTGCTTCAGGGAATTACTCGGTACATGCTCCAAAGACGTGCAGTGAGTCCCATCACTAGTTCTGGTATTCACTGCTTTTTACAGATTCTTTTGTTTTATTAAAGCATTTCACTCTTACGTCCACCTGTCCCTTGTGAGTCCTGCGTTTAGGTCCTACAGTCATTTCGGAGTGAAGCATTCATCCACATATCAGCAGTCAATGGTTCTCTATGTCACCAGATGAAGTTTGATGTCGATGTTAGGATAAAATATCGGACCTTATCTTAAAGATGGTAACTAAAAACTTCCCATCAGCTTTCCTTCAGTTTTCTTGAAGGTAAAGGTTTTCTTAGTTTGATACTTTGAGCCTGACTTTATCTGTGTTTACAGTCCCATCAAGAAAGTAGCACAAGCCTAATGAAACTGTATGATGTATTAATGCACAGCACTTATAGAGTTGTATGGAACCATCACGTTATTAAATAATGAACTGAAAAATGCAAGAGAAGCACACTGCTGTGGGGATATTCAATGAAAGTCTGAATCATTTTCAGTGATACACAATAGTTTTTGTTTGTTTGTTTTTAAATAACCATTTCTAAAACATATACCCAGCAGAGTCAAAGCCCATTTAACTCTGTATGCCAGTTACATTCATCAAGGGGCTTTCCCCTTTGAAAAGATGGATCTGTGCACCTTACATCATCAATGCCTATGCACCTCTCAAAACTGTGGATGGAATGGCATTTGCATAAAGAAATAAATTAACGATGACAGCATGCATGTTTTGGAGACAGTGTTTTTTTTTTTCGGAACAATGCACACATTTTCACAATAGCTCAAAACTCTGTAGCTCCACACACACAATCTCAAACCAAACATTCATTTTTATGCACCAAATTGTGCGAGAAATCTTTTTATGAGGTCTTTGATGTTCAGGTATTTGAATTAATTGGTTTGTCAAAAACAGACATTGATGCTTCCTTACATGGTTTCAAATATATTTCTGAAAAAGTATAATATAGTTATAGAGCTACAAAATATATTTACAAATGATAGGAATCCATTCATCTACAGGTGCAGTAAAAAAAACTAACCTTATTATTGAAGACATAGCATTTCTTGAAAACTTTAATGAAACAATTGTTTTGTTATATCATTAAATAGGAAACAAGCCAAGCAATAATATACCAGACTTCAATATGTCACATGCTATTTGTTAATAAAAATTAAGTGTGTGTGTGTGTGCATGTGTGTGAAAAGTGGTAGGCTGTGTTGCCATGACGTTATACGATGTGAGTGGACAGCTGTGACAGTCAGGAGAGCAAGCATTTCCCACAATGCACATGAGGACAGAAGGGGGTACTTATGAACTCAATGTGGCTGCCAGAGCAACTCACCATCAAGCATGGCTGCTGTGGCTCTAATTTAACACTGCATGCATGCCCGAACATGCATGTAGGCACATAAATTTTTTTAACCTATTAGACTCAAGTATAAGTTAACGGCATAACATAAACCAAACAAACCGGCACAAGTTGTTGGGCAAGCAGGTACCGTTCCTGATAACAGCCTGGCTGTCTTGTCTGCATTCAAAGTACATGAAAAATGAAAATAAAAGAAAATTATACCTCTGGGTATAATTTAAATTTTTATAACTTCAAAAGGTTTAATCTATGTAAATAATCATATACTTGTAGAGTAGACAGTTTTGAAAAACAGTCCAAGGCATAAAATTGTCATGTCCTGTTCAACACCTTGCTATTTAGGGACAAGCAGGCGCTCCAGTCTTTGCCAGATTGTCTCACATTACTGCGTGGTAATCCGGCCGTCTTACGAATATTCTTGTGGCGCTTTGCAGTTATCACCTGGATGTTTTTGTTTCCCCTCAGCTCTTTCGGATTGCTTTCAGAAACTTTTGGATATCCTCAAAGAGCTCCAGATCTGGACTCCATGTCTCTACCAGCCCTGTTTCAGCCGTTAGCCCTGCCTGCGGCCTAACTTGTACACCACAACTGGAGATCATTTCCTGACTCACCCCTCCGCCATCAAACAACTACTGGATCACAGTAAACTACAGATCTTGTCATCATAATTCAGAACCTGTTTGGACATTCAACATTAATTCTCTACCCTCTCTTAGGAAGAGCCTCCTGTATCTGGACCAAGCCACCCGCATTTAGTGAGAAGTTGTAAATAAAGACTGTTCATTTCCTTCCCTCACCTCTCTTTGTGTTTGTATTTGGGTCCTCCTCCTTGCTACGGTCCCTGACCGTGACAAATTATTGTTTCCTTAGTGGTAAGCTAGCAAGCTAAGTTACTCACCAAGGTAAGCTAGCATGTTGGCTTACAAAAATAAGCTAATCAAACACATAACTGGAATTTAAAATAAATGTAATGCACACAGTAGTCAAGGAAGCGCTACATAACAAATGTTTATTATACAGTAGAGGTAATGCACTGTTCAGGTGAATGCCTGAGTTTTGTTGAACCAGCAACTTGCTCCTCAGTGTCACTGCCAGATTTCTTTAAACTAGATTATAACTAAAGCATGCCTAAAGCGAGTAGCTGCAGAAAGGTAAAATAAAAAAGGGCTATTACAGAGGTACAGCTTAAGAAAAGATCTGCTTTTCCACACATCAGAAAGCCACATCTGTGCTGCACAGAAAATACCAAACCAGCGCTAGAACTGCATCAGTCAAATCATTACGTGTCCTCCTACAATCTCAGTATATCTGCATACTGTCACAAACGTGAATAATACATAGTAATTCTTTTTGTTACAAGAACTTTAAACATAAAAAGTACACAAACCCTCAAAAGTAGAACAATTAAAACATGAAACCCAGTGTTTTCATAATATAACCTGTCAAGAACGAACTGGTTTTCAGGTATGTGACCCAAATGGGAGCCTTTGAAACCATAGATCTAAAGGATGATTAGATACGCTTCAAGATGCAGTACACCCAAACAGACCCAAATAGAGAGAAAACACAAACACTGGCGGCAATGTAACACATCACTAGATAATGAGCAGCTGTGGTGAAAGAGAGAGTGTGCAGCAGAAGTCCATGTTGTTTCTCCTGCTCTCAGTTAATACTCGACTAGTACCAAAAAGAGATCCATTTGGGTGCAACACATTAACACATGGAGGGTAGATCTGCTGCCCTCCACAACCCAGTTAGAGTTTGGACCAGACCCAAGTCAGACTACTAAACAATTTGACACATGAAGACTTCATTCTGACAGATCTTATCGCCCGTTGCATGCTTTAAAATGTTCTTCAGTTAATAACCATCACTGGTGTGAAGCAATTAAATATTTTATTTTTTTACTCAGTTTACAGTTCTGAAAGTTCAAGTTTCTCCAAAATATACCAGAGAATTTCCTTTTATATTACTTTGTAATTATTCTGCACATTCTGACTCCATTTGCAAATGCTTTCATGATTACTAAAGGTCGCATTCATTCATTATCCATTTTCTTTACCTCTTATTCCAGTTGGGCTGGAGCCTAACTCAGCAATTAGCAGGCGAGAGGTAGGATACATCCTGGACAGGTCGCCAGTCCATCGCACTAAAGGTCTCATATTCTTTAAATTTAATTATACACCAACCTGCCACTTTATTTAGTAAACTTTACTAGTACCAGGTTGGACTCCTGTTTTTCTCTAGGACTGCCTTAATTCTTTATGACATAGATTCAACAAGGTTTTAGGAAATATTTCTCACAGATTTTGCTCTATAATGACATGATAGCATTAAGAAACTATCCCCCACACCACTGCACCACCAGCAGCCTGAGCCATTGATCCAAGGCGGGATGGATCCTTGCTTCCATGTTGTTTCCACAAAATTCTGTCCCCACCATCTGATTATTGCAGCTGAAATGGAGACAGAATGGTTAAACAAATTGTGAAAGCCTTTTGTTTGATGTTTCAGCAGCTGTACTGCAATATCACAATTTAAAGTGAACCATTAAAGGATCAGAGGCTGTTTGGAAAACTGTATACTGTCCAGGTGTTCCTATAAAAGCAGAGCAGATCTGATAACCCATCATCACATGGATATCCAGAGAGGAAGCAGTTATACAACATAGAGGCAGTGGGGAGCTTGGCTCTATACGTGAGCTGTGTCAGGAGACAGTCTGTTACACTGTATTTGATACTTGCATCCAACTACAAGTGAGGCAGAAATTTTACAGATGAATTAAAATAGACTTCAAATGTGTTTCATTCTGAACTTTAATTTTTATTTATCTAAAATAAAATGATATTGCTAATGTTATTGTCAGTTATTACCAGTGCACAGTGTGTACATAAGCTACAGAAGTCAATGTTTAGCCCCCCTTGAAGAAAACATCCTGACAAGATGCACTGTGATATATGTTTGGGAATGCAATCATGCTGAGCAGACTGAGCTGAACCATTTCTGGAAAGCTGCATGTCCATGACATCATGATATTAAGGCATGGGTCCGTTGTCAGCAGACGCTGTATAGATCTTGACTTGAAATACATCACTGGGATTGTAGCCCAGGGGGACTGATGAATTTGGACATCCATATAAAACAGTGTTTTCTCTCTGTGTTCTGTTCATACAGTCTACAAGTACAGTATGTCTTAAAGAGAGTAATAGCTTTATCTCTTCATGTTGTTTCTCAAGACCAGTGTTCACCAAGAAGCTAATAAAGAACGACAACGAGAGGAGAACCGCAGACACAAAGACAGAAAAACAACATTAATAAAGAAAGATTAATATAAAGCCAGACAGTAAAGATATTGCTTGACAGGATTTGTTTATCAAAGCCAGAAGGAGGCCTGCAAGAAATGATGTGGTACAGTGAGAGTAAACACTGTCCCACAATTCCAGACAAAGATCACGCTTGGCATAAAGATTGAGAAAATTACATCTTTTTAAAGGAAATTTCTTCATAAAAACATTCCTTTGTTAGTATCATATCATGTCAGCATCACATTATTTATTGTGCATATACTAACTGGCCACTTTATTAGGTCCACCTTGCTGGTATTGAGCATTGTGGCACGGTGCATTATCCTGCTGGACGTAGCATCAGAAGATGCTACACTGTGTTCATACAGGGATGGACATGGTCAGCAACAATACTCAGGTAGGCTGTGGGGATTAAAACATGCTACATTGGTACTAAGGGGTCCATCCTTTGTCAAGCAAATATCCCCACACCATTACATTACTAAGACCAGCCTGTCTGGCACCAACAACACATTTTTAAATTCACATTCTTACTCATTCTGATGCTCAGTTTGAACTTCAGTAAGTCTCCTTCACCATGTCTACATGCCTAATGTATTGAGTTGCTGCCATGATTGGTTGATTAGATGTTTGTGTTAACAAGAAACCAAACAGGTGTCACCTAAAAATTGGTGTTGAGTGTTTAGTTTTTTATTGTTGTTGTATTTTGTTTTGTTTTGTTTTATGTATTTTCTTTTACAACAGTTATGTCCCATTTAGAAGGTCTGCTGGTTCTAATGATAATTACTTTAAATGATATTTACTTGCGTGTGCATTTGTTTCCAAAGTCATATTTCATGACAGACCAGAATTTTTCTCGTGACCAGTAATCTGTTCATTTTGTAAATGCCTCAATTTCACTAAGTTAAAAAACNTCATTTTGTAAATGCCTCAATTTCACTAACTTAAAAAAAAAACACACACAAACAATGCACTAATGTTGATGAATTTCAAAATGATGCATACACTATTTTGATCTATGCTTGTGACAATCAAACTGAAAGCCACTACCAGTTGGCTGGCTGGGTCCATGGTATGAAGCGATGGCTTTATACTATCAAATAACAATAAAATACTGCCAGCAGAGACAGCAATGTGCTCGTCATCCACTGATATGCTATATAAATCTGTCTGCATGTGCTTAGCTGAGTCTGTCCTGCCCCCAAAAAAGCACAGTGTCAGTTTTAGCTGTGATGGTTATGTGGTTGACATCTGTTGAGGAAAGCATATTGCTTTACTCACTAACAGCCCTGACTTAACCTTGTCAGCCTTACCTGACACTGAAGGTGAGGTTTACTGAACAGGAGGTACATCTATGTATCATCAGAAATATTCACTAATATGCTGTAATTCCATGCAAACTGAATATAGATCCCATGCAGCAGGTTAGTTAGGAGTTAGTTAAACTACGTGATGGAAGCAGAGGTCTGTGAGGACTAGCTGGGGTGGGACATCCCAGTTTTCGGCTCGTTTACAGCGATATCATGGATTAAACAAAGCCATTCAAACTTGTTCTGGAGGGCTGTTAAAAATAAGCAGATGAACTTAGAAAAGTTGCAAAACAACACAAGTAAACTTTATTTAACAACAGAAAAAAGCTAGCCCTGTGGCGATGGAGCAACTAGCTTGTAGCTTCATTCAAAAAGTACATGTCTGAACTCACTCTGGCACCTCTTTCCCAGACCCCAGTACAATAAAAACCCACTGACATAAATTATTAATCAAACTATGCAGGTAACATTATTATATCAAAACAAAGGAAATAAATATTTCACTTGCTCTCACTTAAAATACCAATAATACCTTTTATTTAAAGATTTTAAAATATTACTTAATGGAAACCAGTCAAATGTCCCCTCTGTTTCCGAACGCAATAGTACACTCCAGATTAATTCAAGTGAAGAAAACCATTTGAGTGTGCTCTCTTAGAAGTGTAACTATTAAGCATGTACCATAAAAATGTAATAATGAGAAAAGCTGCTAAAATCAGCTTGTATACCATCTTTCTAATTAAGACTAAAACAGGCAGTTAAAGAAACAAGTTCATGATATAATCACGCTGACTGCGATACTTTTGTTGAACCTCTAGGTTATTCATATTTCAGAAGTACACAGGCTGGGTAACACATGAGATCCATCCATCCACTTGATTATCCAAGGTCGGGTCCTGATGTGTTCCCAGTCCAACTAAGAAACATATTCCTTTCAGTGTGTTGTCCGTCTTCCCCAGGGCCTCCTCCCGGTATGACGTCACTGCAACATCTCACCAGGTAGGCGTCCAGAAGGCCACCAGATGCCTGTATCACCTCTTTTCAGCCATCTGAAATCTTGGTCTCATTCTTTTAGTCTCTACTCACCTCTCATGATCATAACTGAGGGTGGGAACATCATCATAATAATAATAATAATTATAAAGAGAAGAAGAAGAAGAAAAAGAAGAAGAAGAAATTGCAATAGTAATAATCTATTACCTAATAAAATCCAGGTTTTCTGCAGACCTTCCAGCAGCATGCAGCCTAATCAGGGGCATTTCAGAAAAAAAACCAAACATTTATTCCGTAGAAGCATTTATGTTATTAGTTGACAAAACAATAACCATCAATGTGGCACCTCTATGTAGGCCCTGCAGTGTTGGTGTCAACAAGGAAAAATGTTTTCAAAACACACAATCAGTAAAGAATCAGAATACAGACTAAATCACACAGGCTGTCTAGTACTGGTGATGCTTGAGATTTTGCTTCTAATATTTGTGTTTGGATTGCCAGATTGCAATATACTACGTCTGGTCTAGTTTTTCTCCCAGCTTCATTTGTTCATTTGTTTTTCATCACTCGCTGGCCCCCGCAGTCACAGAGGCTGTCTCGAAAGCAGTTCATAATTAAAGCAATCATCATCAGTTCAAGCATAAGCAAAATAACTTCACATTAGTTCCAGGCATATTAAAGACATCAGCTCCATGTACTCAAAAAAGTTCCGGTTCTTTTAAACATCGCCTTGGTGCAAACAAACTACCCGCTCTTTCTTTATCTTCTTCACAAATACTCAGGTTTACATGACAGTTCTAATTCTCTAATTCACCTTTCATTCTGAATAAAAATTAAATCCTTTTTAAAAATATTTTTTAAAAAAATGTTTGTAAACACCTAATTCCAAATAAGTCATGGGTCTGGAACTGGGGGCTGCTGCTCTCCTGCTGGCCAGGGCCACCCTCCTGGTTTGGTGGCTGAGGCACTTTGTGTGCTAGTGTGTGTGTTAATGTGGGTATCTGCGTGTGTGAAAAGGGTTGGGGGATAGGGGGATGGGATGGGAGGGGGTATTGGATGGTGGGGAGATGGGAAAGGAGGAGTTATTGGAGCAGGGGTGCCCAAGTCTGGTACTCGAGAGCTACTATTCTGCAACTTTTAGATTATCCCTTCTCCAACACGCCTGAATCAAATGAGTGGTTCGTTACCAGACCTTTGAATACTACTACTGTATGCAGTAAAAGCAAAAAAGTAGAAGCAAAGGCAGAAAAATCTCACATAGGGACAAAAAGTTATTAGTGATGCTATTTTAAAAATACAAATTTGGAATCATCTCTGTGATAGAAGCTGATTTTGGGCAGGTGCCTTGTCACAGTGGTGAACCAAATCCAAAAAAAAATAAAATATGCATGCTTGAAAACTGAATCAGATCAGACAATATGAAAAATTATATTGTAGTATTTTTTTTTTGCTATATCACCCAGCTCTACATGATGTTCAACAACCTTTCCTGGTGAGAGGGTTCAACACCCGCATTTTTTTTTTTCTTTTTTACCTTTTCACATAATTTTGCACAAACTCCAGACATCTGGTGATCAATGAGCAGTCATACGGGTACTGCCTTGAGGGTTCCTTATTTTACTATCTATGGAACTAAAAACAAGTGATTGAGACCAAAAACTTATTAAGAAAATGTCAAATGAGATAGTAAATCAAGTAATAATTTACTGCCGTGCGGACGCTTCCTGCTTT
>CM047993.1:23994872-24005452 GCA_026261665.1 Melanotaenia duboulayi
CCAAAAAGAAATTACCAAAATAAATGTATTGTATAAGTAGAGAATGAGATTCTTCATGAATTAGTGTTTATTAGGAATAAATCTTCTGTCTGTATCATACTGAATTGCATATTCTTTTTAAATTGGATTTATCTGTTTGCTTAACAGAAAACAATCAAGTATCAAACACATCCTTCTCAGGGAACAAAAAGAGGACAAAATAACTTTTTGTATTGTGCTGAATCATTAAATCGTTTCAAACCGGATCACATTGTATAAAGTCAAATCTTTGTCAAATCAATAATGAATTGCATCTCATCATGAACAAGGGTGAATAGTATCATATCTTCAGGGGGCTTCACTGTATTGTTAAAGTATCATATTGCTGGCAGTGTATCAAGATGCGTATCGAATCTGCCTCAGTGGTCGGGAATTCACATCCCTAATCCACACCTGCCAAAGCTCAGATGCAGATTCCTTGATTCTGAGTGGTTTGTTGGAGCAGGGAAACATTGAAAACCTTCAGGACCACAGCCCTCATGGTCCCGAATTCAGTAGCCTTGTTGTATACAACCCAACTCTTCACATATCTATCTGTTGCAAAGTATACAATAAACGACGGACGTCCCTATTTACGCACATAAAGGAGCAAAATGTGCTTTTAAACTGACTGTCCCATCCAAGTAGGTTTAAATCACTTTTGGTATTGGGAAAGCACACAATGATTTAGATAAGTAAATGTATCTAAACAGGAAATGAAAGAACCAATACCTTGACATTAAACTTCAGTACAGCAAAGAAACGTTTGTTCTACAATTGGTCCATAGACAGTGAGCGGCCATTTTGCCATTATTTCTTTCAAACAAATCCATTTTTGATTATTTACTTTGATCAGAATCTCATAATTTGGCATCTGACAAGACAGTCACCTTTTTCTATTGATCATAAATGGCCATAATAATTGAAAATGATGTCATTGTTGCTTTTATTTCCTCCTTACACAGGCTATTCGCTCCAATCTCTCATGACTGTCTTCTCCCTCTCCAATCTGTCTTTACAGTCTTTCTAAAGTAACACAGACCCACAGCAGTAAATCTGTCATTGTGGTGACATTGTGGTGACTAAAAGGCTCACTCACAACCTCATGTTATCACTAAATATTTCATGTTCATTCTCACAAATACAGGAAGATTTGTATTGAAGGGGTGGGAAGTGACAGGAAGTGTGAGGCAGCAGAGGAAGATATTGATCAAGAGGCAGACAAGGTGTGGTCAACTCATACTGTGAGATCTTTGCTTTACAGAATTAATTGATATGTCAGGGGGAATAAAACATTGTTTGGAAAGCAAATAAAACTTTATTATGCCCTTTGGCATGGAAATGATGAAGATCCTTTATAATAATTACTTGTCAGTGATACTCTGAATGTTCTGAACAGTGTTTGAGTTTTGAAGGTGTTGCAAAACTGCAGGCCATTCAACTTGCACAACATTGACAGAAATGGCTGACAAATGGTAATCTTGTATAGATAAAAATGGTGGCTGTAACTGTATTTCTTGATCTAAGCTTTGCATTTGATATTGTAGACCACAGTTTATTACTTTTAAAAATAATTGCATATTGGTTTAGTCCAACAGCCATTAAGTGGATGAGAAGCTACTTATCTCATATAATGCCTTAGACCTTTGTTGTTTTTAATATTTACAAATGACGTTCTCTATGTTTTACACAAGTGCAGTGCTACATTATTTGCAGATGATGCAACTGTTTATTTTGCAGCACACAATATTACTGAGTTAAGCAAGAGACTTCAAAATGAACTGCATCTTTTACTTAACTGGATGGATGAAAATAGGCTAATTCTGAATGTAGCTGAAATTAAAAGTTTATTATTTAGGAGCAAATGTGCTACAAATGATACAAATGAGTGGTACCTTCCACTCAGAGGTTCTGATATAGAGCTGGTTCATGAGTCAAAATTTGCTAGGTGTCACATTAGATTGGGTATTTATTATGGGATAAACATACTGATATTGTTGCTAATGGGTGCTGGTATCTAAGGCATTAGTAGATGTTCCTCACATCTTACCCCTATTTATAGAGTACTTGCATTAGTGTTATCACATCTTGATTATTGTTCTTGATAATTGTTGGGGTATTTTGTAACCCTTCGATGTATGCGGACCCCAGCTACCACCTTAGTGGCAACTAATGGGGATCCGAAAAACGAATCAATAAATAAACTATTTTGTTTCTGTTGATTCACAGCAGAACCAAACCAGAGAGTTTGCATAATGTCCAAAGTCAGCAAAGGGCCAGCTGCATCAAGGAGCATCAGACTCTGTGCAAAAGGTGCCCAATCCACTGGCTGAGCTACCCAGCATCCCCACAAACACTTTAATAAAAAGCAACTTCTAGCATGTAAATTTTTGGATGGATTTCCAGTGCTCTTTTATACTGTTTTCAAATGTTGAACATGTTTCTTGCTGTTTAGGACATCCTCACAGGATGGGGAAATACCAACAAAATCATCTCCCAGGAAAAGTAAATGAACAGGCTAAAACAGGGTTTTTAAACATTTGATGCACGGATAATGGAAATGTTGGGTATACAATACTGATTTAAACTAATCTAGTAAACTGGGTGGGATTTGTTGTAAAACTAGTGATGCAGCTGTTTGATGTTAGGTAGTGTAAGTAAAAAATAGTGACTGTGCTTCTCAGAGGAGAATCCTTTAGTTTGCTGTTCTGGTGCTTCCCTTCTCTTTTACACTCCAGTATTGGTGGAACGCTCCAGGAAATAGACTGGGATTTACACAATACACAGCTTACTTGCATCTCTCAGGACTTTTAACTCTTAGGAGACATAAACCACTCACAGCTAATTTTCCTCTTTTTTATTAAAAGTTCTGTCTTTGGGACGGAGCTACCACTGGGAAGGGATGATATCAAGTGGGACAGGAAATGTGTCAGGATGAAGATAATGACACTTTTTTATCTTGGGTTACCTTCTGTTTTTGTTTACATTTACTTGCAGAATCATTTTATAATTTAATGTCAACAGGATGGCTTATTCACCCACCTTGTATGATAACATCTATTAAAACAAACACAACATTTCAACATCATGTTACTATTTGTTTAACAAATATTAAGTCTGACTATGTGGAAAAACTAAGCATATATAAATCAATTTTATCAACAGAAATTTGAGGTAATACTTTTCTCCATGATATTATTAGTCTGTTCTGTTTTATGACCCATCCGAAACAGGCAAAACTAAAACCATGGTGCTGTGCAGTTTGACCAAACATCTCCACTGTGCCCTCCTCTGACCAGAAGCATGTATGACAAAGCCTGGTTAACATACCACAAATACCTCTCTGTTACCTGGTTGACTTACCCACACATTCAGAATCTGGATAAGCGGTACGACGAAGCTGGTTATCAACTTTGTAATTCAACCCAGGGTTTTCCAATCATGATCATTGTTAGCTCACAAAAAAGGCTGGTGTCTTCAGCTTCTGACTAATAACAGACATGGAGAAACCCTGCAGAGCAGCCTACTTCTCCATGGAGGAACAGAAAATCTTTATTTAAGAAATATGACGAATTCAAACACATCATCAAGGCCAAAAGTAACACTGTTGCTGCAGCAACAGCCAAGAAAGAATGCTGGCAGAAAACTGCTGACTGTAAGTGCGTAAACTGGTCAGGTTGTACAATATTAATTCATGGTAAATTATAAACAGACAGCAATCTGATCACTCAGTTTCACTTTATCATGGCCCAGACGTTCTGGCCAGAGTGCTTCCTCAATGCCCTTCCTTTCCTTTATATTTTCCATCCGGTACTTCTGAGGCTCAGCACCCAGTCTGAGTGTGTTTTGTGCTGGAATATTAATTCTTCACTGTGACGACACGAGTAGATGTGGTCCCATAAATTCATAGTGGTGCAGTTCTGCCATGTCCGACCATTATTATTGACATCATTATTTCAGATGCAACCTTAGTAGAGCTAAACAGACTTAGGAACAAGTACAAAAACATACTTCAAAGTAGCTTTATTTCGTCATCAAAATGATCCATCTTTCTCTCCTAAGTGCTCCTCTCACGATCCCCGCACCAATGTGGAAAGGATGTTCTACAAATGGGCAGGAGGTGGGGCTTTTATACTTGTTGATCTCTTAACCAGAACATCACCTGCTCCAGAGTAGGTTAGCCGTTCAGCGTAATGATGATTTATCTGGTAAGAAGTGAACCAGCTTCATTGTACAGAAAACTCAGGGTTAACTCTGAAGTTGCCTGGATAAGAGAAAATCCAGGTGCCTTGTACAGGCCTCAGAAGTCTCATGGTTGGTTTAGATGCGACTTTGCAGAGCAGAATAGGCTTTTCCTGTACTTTTTCAGCATTTTCTGACCTTAAGAAGAAGTTCCAGAGATGTTCACAAATATTTCTTTTCCATATTAGAGTCTAATTATGTTTATGAACTCAAGAATAATTCTTGTTCCTAGAAACATGGTGTTAATCATGTGTTGATCAACTTGTTGTTGAGTCGGCTGTCTCATTTCAAGACCTGGCAAGGACTAGATTTTTTTTTTCTTTATTATGCCCTGAAACAGACTCTTCATTGCAAATATTATGACTGACTTTTATTTTAGAAACCAATGTCAGATAAGTAAAGAGGCCTTAATCTGCTCAATAAAATGAATAAAACCCCAAAGCTCAAAGAGGGTTTGTTATTGTGGAGCTCTTTCCGTCAGCACATGTCTTCAGGTTTGTCTTTTGTTACATACAAGCTTGTCCAATGACCCTGTTTTTTTAAGTTCAATGAGGTACTGAACCTTATAATTCTAGCAGCACTATATGTTACAAAACCTCACTTCATGGAAAAAAAAGGTTAGAGAGGCATTTCCATATTTCCATGCTTTCGGCTAGCTAACTCTGCTACGACTAAAATAAAACTGCAGAAATGTCAACAGGAATGACCTTCATGAGATCCTCAAAGATTCAAAATGTTATTTTTAGACTTGCTGGAAAGCAGCTGCAAAGTTAGTCTTTCAAGTATGTATTGGTTGCACAGGCATTTGTTGGACCTCAAAGATCAGTTTTTGGTTATTGACTGATGTTCCCTCGAGACCACTGTGATCTTCAATATGTGTTTGCATCGTTTGTCTCTTCATCTGATCTTCTTTACCTTTGTTTCATTATGAATCTATCCATCTTTGGAGCATTTCATAATTAGCCCAGCTAGTAGTTTCTACCCTTAAGGAATAAAAAATGCTTAACCCTCAAGACCTCCACAGAGATTCTTGTACATTTTTCTAAACCTTCTTTTATTTGGTGATCATTTTAACTGGCTTGCAGCTAGTAAAAGGAAATTTTGCAAGAACTCTTTTTTTTTTTAATCAATTAAAGTGTCCTTTTTCTCTTGTGTTTTCATATGCTGTTGATACATTTTGCTTTAAACCCTCTGGGCGAAATAATTTATGATTAATAAAATGTTGACAAGATGCTGATTTAGAAATTATTTCACACATAAAATAGGAAAGTCTCTGTCTCCCTGGTGACACCGCTTCATTATATAGTTGGCAAAAATACAAGAACTTCAAGTATTTGCTTACAGTGGGAAAAATGGTTGAATTTGGTGGACACAGTTAAAATGTCCAATATCACTACTTTTCTTCCAAATGCAATGCAGACATTATAGAATAAATGGCTTAAACTTTATTAACAGTGTGGTTAACAAAGGTGGTTTTAATAGAAGTTAATGCAGGTGAGAGACTATCTGACGTTACATGAAAAATACTGATGCAATCAAATCAACTTTCCTGCTAAGCTTCAACATATCAAAGACTAATCACGACCAAAACCCCCTTCCCCTAATTTTAAATACACATTTAAAATAATCAAGCAGACATTTAAAGGGTTAAAATTCTAAAAATGATTGAATATTTGTTTTTTTTTCATGATGATTTTAAAGTATTTTTTTCCACAGGGTAGTGGATTTAAGGAGGACGCCACGATTAATGTTTTAAAGGTTAATGCTAAATATTTGTTGGCATCAAACACCAACATATCTTGGAGGATGTGTTTCAAAAAGTTTGGGAACCACTTGTCTGGATTATATGCATTATTTATTTCACCCACATTTATTCAGCTGTCAAAAAGCACACTTGGTTTAGAGTTTCTAAAATCCAGCAGCACTGAGCAGGGCACACCCTTCAGTGTTTGTAACCTGTCTTGACATCTTGGGTGTGGACATTTTTACTAAATCATTAGCTGCCACACTAGCCACAAATTTAAAGTTGGTTTTAGATTCTGACCTTTAGTTTGAGGTAATTTCTCTCTAAATCTAAAACAAAGAAAAATTCAATATTTACTCCAGAATCCAAAGTGATTTAGACTCTTGGTCATTATTATCCATCATTTTGTGTGAAGTTTCGTTAACATCGCCACTCAGAATGTTAGCCGGCTTGTTCAGTCACCCACACACCTGAGTAGACATTTTGACAGAGGGCCTGCCTGATCACAAAGAACAAAAAAAATGAAGGAGGATCAGTTGGTAGATTACTTAAAATAACCCATTCTCACTAATACTGACTTACTGTAAATCCAGTTTGTCTGACGACCGCATGGTGTCTGAGGAAGCGAGCGCCGGCTGTTTGTTCAGTCGGGTTAGATAACAGGTGGGCTGATAAGGTACCACAGAACTGCAAATCAGCAGCACTCAACCTCAACAAATAATTTATTGTTCAAAGCTAGTAACATCCACTGAATGTACATATGTAAATAAGAGGATACTTCACAGCAGGACCGTCCAAACCAACATTTATTGATATCAATGGCAGCTGAAGATGATGATTTGCACAGATACCAGTAAAGTACCAGTAAAATAGCTTATTATGATTAAACATCATTTATGATAAATGTAAATACAATTTAAAAATTAAATTGAAATTTTTTTCAAACGTTTGACCTGCTGATTCTGATTCGTCAAGGGTTTGTACGAAAACCCTGAGTATGAATAACTTTGCATTTTATCTTCACCATGTTGTGCTTTCTGTTTGTCACAGGAAGCCTAAAATTAATCCTTCAAGTTACTTAACAGAAGTATTTGTGTGGACAAAATACAACTGAAAAGAAATTACTTTTTAAAATCCTTGATTAGAGGTTAGCAATCATTTTTATTAAAGAAAGAAAGAAATTAAATCATAAAAAATGTAATTGGTGCAAATAAGACTGCTTTCCCCCCAACATTCAAGTACAATATTTCTTCTTTAGGGAATGAAAACAGATAAATAAAACAGTGCATTTGTATCAGAAACTCCATGATTGTTCTCATAATTATTTTCTTTTTTCCTCTGTAGACCCTAGTGAAAATCAGCAGAGGTGTGCAGGTTGGCATCGTCCTCTGTCAACACTTTAATTTGACCTATTTTGCTTTTGTCATCGTCTTCAGACTGAGAAGATTTAGAGGGATTCAGATGCTGCTGAAGTTTGTTGTTACAGACTGAACTTCCTGACTCTTGTTGACAAACTCACTGACAAACTCCTTGCACGCTCGCTGGTGCTCGCCGGTCAAGCTGAAGATCCAGTCACCAGCTGAGCCATCGGTGGGTCTCCTATCTATTATATTACATGCTAATGTTGCTTAAATTATTAAGGGACCCAAACATCCTCAGTGTTAGTCATTGAGGCATGGGTCGATTACTTTCATAAGAGCAATTATAAGATGAGATAAAAGACCACCGGGATCCTGAGTTTTAGGATTATGATGGGAAAGAAGCTCACTTCTAAACTCTATATTCAAGTGTGGATTATGTCAGACAAGATGTTAAATATATAAAGAAGAGATACTTAAAGTGAGTTTTTTTGCATCAGAAACCTCTCTGGTTGCATGATTAACTTATGAAAATTTGTAGTGTGCAGATGCCAGGATGTGAAACAGCTCCCACCGGATTGGCTCCTGGAGGCCACATCAACTATCAATCAAAATATCAAACTAGAACAGACACAACCAGGGCAAACGATCTCTTATTTAACTATGTTTGACTGTGCCACATGAAAAATAAATAAATAAATATGCAGTACAATATAGTACAAATCTCACTTCTATTTAAAGTCTAATACTAAATATTCTTAAACTTAGTCATAAAACACTGTTAGAAAGAGCATAGTAGGATAACATTTCTGTCTCCTAAGGTAAATTATGGACGTCTTTACCCAACTGAGTTCATAAAGGGACCTCAAGGTAAATATTTGCACCTTTTTAAGAACCTGTAAGGTACATTTATGTTCCTAAGTAGTAAATGGAACATGTATGTTGCTTCTGAAAAGAAGACAATATTAGAAGATTGTGTTTGGAGGGAAGAAGACAGAAGGAAAGACAGAAAGAGTTAAATAAGATAATAAAGTCTTTGCAGTTCCCTTATACATTCAAAGCGGATGTTACTACTAAATGGCAGCAGATTTTCTCACTGAAACATTTGATGACGGCTAATTCAGCATCTGTCTTGCATCNAGATGTTACTACTAAACGGCAGCAGTTTTTCTCACTGAAACATTTGATGACAGCTAATTCAGCATCTGTCTGGCATCCTCGTCTCTTCTCTGAGCTCTCTCCAATAAAAGTCAGTCAAATGTTGACTTTCATCTTAGCTCTTGCTCTGTCCCTTCCTGTCTTTGTCCTCACATTTTCTGATAAATTCTTCTTGTATTTCTTTGATAAATCAGCCATGGTGCATGATTTAAAAGACCACTCTGTTAATATCCGGTCGCTAGCATGTGACACGAAGCAACAAAACGAAACATTGCTGTCACATGACGCCCAGGCTAGAAAAGAAAGTTGATGCTCAGCTTTATGATGCCACAGGACAATGACGGCCCCATGCTGTTTTTTGGGAGGGTGGTGGATGTAGATGAGGACACCTGGTGTCACAAATTTGAATCATTTCATCACTTGAATCACTTCAGGCCTTTTGTTAATGTATTTTTTATATATTTAATTATTCCATCTGTTAATTTGCTTTTTAAAATCTTATTTATCCATTTAATTCTATACTTTTTATTATTCATAATCATTATTTATTTATTGTTAATATTTTATTTAATATTAAAGTTTACTTTGTTTTGTTCCAGTTGTTTTCTTGTTGTTGTTTTTTCCAATTATTCCCATGTATTCATTTAGGGTTTTATTTGGGTTTTTTTGTAAATAAATTCAGATGTTAAGGGGTTAACCCTTTAGGTCTTATTGCATCACCGGTGGCAAATAATACCACTTGTTATCTATACTATGGTTTTTTTAGGGTTAAATTAGCGTACACAGTGACAATCAGAGGTACAATACTGGTTTTAAGCAGGTGCAAACTACTAGGGTATGAATAAGTTTTGTTATTGTTGGGGGTGCACCTCGGTGACAATCCTGTGTATTACTAAAGGTACAATTAGGTCCAAAAGTGTAATTAAGAGTGATTTTAACATATCTTATCAATGATTTGATTATGAGTGATATCTTAAATTTGAATCAATGCTGTTGGATTGTTGATCTTTGAATCGGTGTATCCATGTCGACTAATGTATTGTTACACCCTGTCAAGAAACCCTGGTAAATTAAAATGCTGTAAAAATGCAGCCCGACACTGAAATCTAATATTGTCAGCAAAGACTGAAGCTGACAAGGTTGTGTATGCTGTTTATTGTGAGCTAATCTTTCAGCATTTTGATCGCAGCATCTCTTATCTCCCTCATTTTCCCTGCTTTCCGTTGTGCCCTTCACCTCTCTGTGTGCGACTCTGTCAGTTACTCCACAGCGACAGAGCTTACACAGGGCCTGGAAGGGTGAACAAACAGAGACGGAGAAAAGACGAGGTGGAAGGGAGGAGGAGGCGGTAAGTGCTTCAGCAGTGGCATCGAGCTCCTGGTGAATCTAATGAGACAGAAGGGAGGAAAACTGGAGGAGGAATGTTGTTTCTCTATCTGTGCAGTGCAAACAAACCTCTCAACTCCCTCTGCTTGGTCCACAGCTGGAGGCAGAGGGCTGCAAGGAGGACATACTCTGCAACACGATTCACTCCATTACACAGATGTTTGGGAATAGGAGGGGACACCACAAAAAGCCACTTTCCAACCCTTTTAGATGCTGGTAATACAGCTCAGAGAAATAAAATAAAAACAAGGTGAGCCTGTACATGCAAGTGAAGCCCATTTTGTGGAGCAGATGCTGCGCCTACAGGAGGACACTCAGAGAGGGATGCTGAGGATGTGGTTAGGTAATCGAACATTGAGGTTTCCTGTCGATTTGAGGGGGTGGGTGGGTGCATTTTGGTGCAGCTTCGTTTTGCCAGAGTTGTTTGTGCTGCAAAGTTGAGAGTAGTTCAGTCTTTTCAAGCAGCAGCAGAGGTGTCATGTCAATCCTTCCTGCAGCTCATTACAAGTAGGAGGAAGGATGCCAACTCATCATAGATTGGATGCTTCTACTAATCAATGCGTTCTCTGGACTCCAATGGCCTCCAATAGAGCAGCTTTGAGATGTGGTGGNATTCTCTGGACTCCAATGGCTTCCAATAGAGCGGCTTTGAGATGTGGTGGAACAGGAGATTC
>CM047993.1:24005646-24018167 GCA_026261665.1 Melanotaenia duboulayi
TCAATTCTGCCTTGACTGCCTGCGACTGGGTCCTCACCACCTCCGCCATTCATGANCTGGGTCCCCACCACCTCCGCCATTCATGACATAAACTGGAGAAGAGGAGCAGAGTTTTGAAAGGCGACGATATATTTAAGAGCAAAAAGGGACTTTTTGAGTGTGAGAGCAGAGTTTTGAGAGAACAAGCTTGTTTTTGAGCATGAAAACAAGAAATCTTAAACAATTATGCTCTTGATTAAAATAGGGAAACACCCCCATAAACAGTATTGTTATACTGCCTATGATAACCAACACTTTCTAATAAAACCAAATTAAAACATTTAGCTTGAGGCTATTTCAGGCTGTACTGCTGAATTACCTGTCAAGAAGAAAACTGGCAACTTTAGCATGCCTTTTAAAATCAAGTCAACCTTGAGTGTTTTTTTTTTTTTTGTTTGTTCTTTTCTATTTGTATTATATGTGCACATTCATGGCAGTACAACACAGCTAAACCTTAAAACTTACATTGATTAAAGTAAATTAAATAAATAAAGGTCAGAGTAGGTCAAGGGGTTAAAATTTGACTTGGCTAAGCCCTCCACTATAATCAACTTGGTAAAAACCATAATCAGAAGATCACATTTTTACAATTAAAAAAAAAAACGTGCAATTTTTCTTCATTTCTTTTAGTTTTTTGGGGATCTTGAATGTCTTTAAGCATGTCTCTACAATACACACATTCAGACACACATGGCTGCTCTCTTTCTCCTTACAAAAGGCAGCTGGGGAACCTGTGCAGCCACCGATGCCAAACAACACTGTTTGTAATTAGCTCTGGATGTGAGGGAAGGGAAACCTGCCAGTGTGCCGCATCAGCTGTGGTGAATTGCACTTCCTCTGCCTACAGGAAACGACAAGCATCACTCGCTGGAACTGTGGCGGCAAAGCCATCAGAGACACAAAGATGTGCATGCGTGTTAATAAAAGGAGCAAGAGAGAAGTTACTCATGGTTATTTATGTGGGCTTTCATGTGTCTAGACATGCACGAGTGCTTGTGTGTTCACTCACACGTGCCGTGGACGTCGGTTCGTCCAACAAATCTATGATTAATGTGTGTTTTACTGCATCTCTGCTTGCCAACTTCCCGCTGAGCCAAACAAAGTCACGTTTTCTTTTTTTTCTTCTTCTTAAAAAGCATCTGTATCATGAGCCATGTTCTACCTACTCAGGGCTCTGTGCCACAACTGTAGCAGATGATGCAAAATGCCAATGTCTCGCCAAGAACCTGCCAGATATATGTCATTGGAATAATTGGATTGCATGTAAAGGCATATAGCTAGCAGCTGTTTTAGTCAGACACAAACAGGCATGATGGGGAAAGAAACAGATGCAAGCTGGATTTTTACACCAACACTGTTATTCTGAGTCACCTTGGGCTTACTGTATCTCTGTTGTCATGAATATTGATGAAGTTGGGCTTGCCTGCTAATGGTTTGAGCTGAGATTAGTCAGTTGTAATGTAAAAAGCCTCAACAGTTTTCTTTGCATCTAAATATAGCTGAAAATTGTCCCTAATCTACCACAATGACCTTTCATAAGATACTGCCTGATAATCTTTGTTTCTCTTGTTTCTATCCCATCATTTTCTGTCTGATATTAGTTTTGTAATAAATGATAATGTTTTCGAAAGGTGATTTGTCAAAATGTATATAGTACTTTAGTGCTTTTACATCCATCCATTTACAAACCAATGACAGCGAGCCACCATATGAGGTGGCAGAGAGTGAATAGTCTACATCTGAATAGCACAGCTCTGCCTTTTCAAATACATCACTTAAGTGTCTCCTTTTCATGTACTTGCATAGCAGCAGAGAAGACATGCAGCGTTTTGCTGCAAATGGGAGAAACTTTGTGCTTGACACTTTAAAATAAAGATAAACTGAGGCAAATAGCCCAGAATTCAAGTTAAAGATTAAATCAGTACGCAAACCCTGGATCATATAAGCTGACCATTAGCAGACCAGTGATGGATGATTCTACACCGACTGTAAAAGTCCGCTAATTCAGATTTTGCTGCAGCTCAGACACATTTAATGCAAGATTTTTTATGTTAATCTCAGAGTAAACATAAGCATTTATAAACAGAGCCAGCTCATCAGTTAAAGGTACTCCTTGGAGAAGAGAAAATATTTAAACATTAAATATTCAATTACATATGTCAACATAATTGGAAAATTAAACACCAATGATGTTATATTAATGTCATGGTACGTGGAGGATGAGGACCTAAATGCAGAGTGAATAGGCAGGAGGAAGACCGATGTAGGAACTGATCATTGAAAACTCAAGACGCTGCACGGGAAGGATTATTAAAATTAAGAGGGCTGGAAAACCAAAACTAAGAAGTAGATTAATACAAACAAAAACCACAAAGACAACGATGATCTGGCAATGAACAAATTAAATAAAGGGGTACACACACACTGAGAGGTTCACTAACTAAACAAGGAGCAGGTGAAGCACATGAGCAAATGAAACCAGGTGCGTAGAAAACTGGAAGTAAAGCAAAATGTAATACACAAACAAAGGTGGAAATGAGACTAAAAAGCAACCAATGAGATAAACAAACAAATGGACACAGGGCGGCTGCAGCTCAGGAGGAACAGCAGTCGCTCACCAACCGGAAAGCCGGTGGATTGATTCTAACCTTAAAGAATGTTATTAATTAGTGATTACCACTAAGTTAGAGGATTTTGATAAAAGCCCTATGATGAACAACACTGTAAATAAATGGGCACAAGATGGAACACAATTTTAAAATAATTTTTACATCCTTAATGATGTTGAATTTATGGGTGTTTTGACTTCCTTCGGTCGCCATCTGTACCGAAGAATCCGGTATCTGTCTGGAAATGTTTTTATACCCCTTGATATGAAGTCCTGGGTTGCCTTCATTTGGAGGGTTGTGTGGCCTTCACCGTTATCCCTTCCCCAGATAGCCCCTTTTTCCTTACGTGACTGCGCAAAACAGAAGAAGAGGGCTAAGTGGTAGAAATGAGATTCAGCCTTTGCATTTCATCATTTTCTTAAAACTATTTTTACCTCTACTGTTTAACTTCCTCCTCATCTCCTTCATTTTATAGGCTACAAGTTAATGAATGAAACAATCCAGCAGATTTATACAATAATAAAAAGCTTGACTGATTTCAGTGCTACTTCTTCACATCCATGTCAGTGTAAACTGGATGAAGCTGACTGGGTTCCCAGCTGCAGCTCTGAGCTCCTGTGTGGCCACTGATGGACAGCAGAGCTGGTATCAAACTGCCACAACATGATATCAACAGCACTCTGTTGGCCTCTGAGAGTCTGCGGTGTTCAGCAGAGCGCTCACTGAAGAGATCACCAGCTGGCTGGAAGACCAGCCTGCACCGAGCAAACACAAACCAACACGAACCCCGAGCAGATGGGTCACCGACCACATGTGTCAGTACAACAGTCGATAAAATCAAATCAATAACATCAGCTCCAGGATCACACTCAAACACCTCAGAGACAAACAGCTGCACCTGGATTAAAAGTGGCTTAAAAACACATTAAGGTGAGGTGCGAGTCAACAGGCAGTAATGTCAGGGAATCTGTGGATATCTTACTGAAAGAAGCCCAAAATCTTTATAGAGTAAATCTGCACATAAGTAGATAAATACTGTTCATCAACCCTTTTACACTTTAACTAACTGAGGCCTCAGAAAGTAGCTGAGAAGCTTTGCCTTGGTTGCTCAGCTCAGAGGCCAGAGAGCGATAACACAAAAAAAAATAAAGCTGTCACTGAGCATCAAGGTAGTGGCAACAAACTTAATTCTTCCAGCAAAATGTCACCAGATGAAATCATTTTAAAAGATTTTACACACACAAAGATTCTACCATCTAGCAGGGGTATCCAAAGTTGGTCCTCAAAGGCTGCCGTCCTGCAGGTTTTGGGTGTTTCTTTTTGCAAAACACCTGAATCAGATTAATGGGTCAACATGGTTGGGCAGAACTTAAAAAGCTGTAGAATCAACTCTAAATTCGGATTTATGGTTGCGCGGCATTTGTGTGTGTGTAACTGCCGTGGCCTCGGCGTAGCTCCGCAGAGGCTCAACGCGCACATCTTCCAGACCTGACATGCACCCCTGCTTTGCAGACGGTTACACGAAGGTATTCCCTTGTGATTGGTCAGTTTGGGATCACGCGTTGCCGGATATCTGGATCTTCTCGCTGAATTTGTGTGGTTATCACTGTTTTTAAAAACAATAACCAATGGATCAAGTTGATGAGAGGCTGGTCGAATTATTTCTTCATGTTCTTCCACAAGCTAATAAAGACACTAAACCATAATGGACGCCTTTGTCGTTTGAAAATAGGAAATATGTATTGAACTAAAGTGAACCATCAAAAGAACTCTGACCTGGTGAGTTTACTGGCCTATACCATCCCTGCTGCCACCTTCAGGTTAGGAGGAGAAACTGCAACACAACACCAAAACGATGAGCACCCCCTACGCTCGAGTGCGAGAGCAAACTTACCAGCGTCAGCTACACCATAAACGACCTCACCGCACACAGACAGTGCATGAGCATAAATCTGGCTTTAAGCTGGCACACATGAGGGAACGCCTTCCCACGTCGACATGGGGGCTATAAATGATCAGGTGACATCATTTTCATGATGGCTTGGGAGGGAAAAGGAATTAAGAAGTGGAATGGCTCTGCTGGAATAAACGAGGAAAGCTACTTTTCNTGGAAAAGGAATTAAGAAGTGGAATGGGGCTGGAATAAACGAGGAAAGCTACTTTTCACACTGACTGCTACATGCTGGCAGCAGACTGTCCCCCTTATTTAGCTTAGTGTACTTTATAACATGTATGTTTTGTTTCACAATGACAGAACATCTTTCAGTGGTTGAGGTTCTTATTAATAAAATCTCCCTTTTTCCTGAAAATCCTGTTTTTTGTTTTGTTTTTTTCCCCTAGCGTGCGCTCTTAGGAGAGATAATATCGAAGGTGTGTCTTTATTCATTTTTGCAAACAGCTTTAATATCTACACGTGGTGTAGATGTCAAAATTTATTCTTTACATCACGCATGTGCTGTGAAAGGTAATAGTGGATTGTGCACAAATGTCTCACATTTCCTTGATTTTATTCTGTATCGTTGGTGTTGCAGTTTCCCACTTCTCTACATCCTGTATGTACGCCTGGGCCAGAGTTACCGTGGAGGTAGGAACAAATTCCCGTCAAGTTTGGTTTTGATAAATCGTAAATGTTTACGATTTATCGTAGTGTGTAGACCCTGAATTGGGACACAGCTCTAGTCTTTCTTCAAAAGCTCGTGTAATTTAGACAGTTGTCTTCATTTTTCTTCTGTTTTTTTTTGTTTCTGATCCTCCTCTTCTTCTCTGCTTATTTTCTTTTGCTGGTCGCATGTCAGCTATTCTGCTCAGCCCTGCCCTCACGATTTCCGGTGGTATTGCTCCGTCTTCTGCATCAAGAGACGGATAGCTAAGCCCCCTGAAAATCAACTTAATTAACCCATACAGAAGACGAAACTGTCCGTCCATCTGCATATCCGTCTTCTGCATTGAGCATAAATGGGCCTTAAAAAGGAAAGGGAGCATCCAGCTTGTTATCATTGTATGGGGCTGCATTAGTGCCTATAGCGTGGGCAGCTTCCACATCTGTGAAACTCATCAATGCTGACAAGTACATAGAGGATTTAGAGCAAACAACATCCAAACAACATCTCTCTAAGAAAAGGCCTTGCAGATTTCAGCAAGACAAAGCTGAACCACATCCTGCATCAATCACAGCAGCATGGCTTCACAGGAGAAGAGTCAAGTAAACAGAAGTCTTAGAAAGAGAGTATTCAAGCAAAAACCTGAAAACTGAAATTAAAATAAAATAAAATATGACTCAGCTCACAAAAAGTTTAACTGGAAGACACAACAAGGAAATATCTAACCAAACACAGTATAACCAAACCACCAAACACAACAAAATCCAGAAACCCTGACACTAAAAACAATTCCCCTGACAATCACCCTAAAGGGCAGAAACAGGTGATGATGGGATCAAAACAAGCTCAGCTTTACTTTATTGCTGTGAAAACAAAGGTCAAGTGTAATAAAATAGCCTTTACTCTTTAGCTTTCCATCATCCCTCAGATGGGTCATGTGCAGCAGGTGTCAGGATAAAAATCAGTCCACAGAAAACACAGAAACTTAAACAGATATTCATGATCAGACAGCAGCATTTTGGCAGATGTTCAAAGGCAACATTTATTCATGTCGCAGGCCATGAGCTAAAATGACCCACTCTCTTTAGTCTTTGCAACTGTACTTTGAAGCTTCCTATTGTGCTAACCCGTTGCCCGAGAGACACATGAAAGAACATCACAACTTTGAAGTTGCCACGAGCACCGACTCTCACCGTGACCACTTATGGCCAGGACTTATAAATCAAACATATAGATAAATAAATAACAACTGGTCTGTCTTTCTGGAGCTCACAGAGGGATTATTGTTCTCAACCTGCAGCCTAACATCTGGGCTTCCATAGTATTTGCAGAGGCAGGTGAACGACTATGTGAGACATTTGTTATTACAGCAATGACTAATTATCAAAGGTAAGGAAGGTTAGCAGGTGGTCACTGACACACAATGACAAACTGTACACTTAATGGCCATTTTACTAGGAGCACCTGTTTAATTACTTGTTTACACAAATATAATCAACCAATCCCATGGCAGCAACTCAGTACATTTAGTTATGTGGACATGGTCAAGATGACTTGATGAAGCATCAGCATGAGACTGAGCATCAGAATGAGGAAGACAGGAGGTGTAAGTGGGTTTGAACGTGACATAGTTGGATGAAAATGCCTTGTTGAAGTCAGAGGAGAATGGTTAGACTGGTTGGAGATGATAGAAAGGCAACAGGAAGTCAAATAATCACTGTTTCCAACCAAGGTCTGCAGAACAGCATCTCTGAACACACAACACATCCAACCTTGAAGCAGATGGGCTACAGCAGCAGAAGACCACACCGGGTGTCTCCTGTCAGCTAAGAACAGGAAACTGAGGCTACAATTCACACACACTCACCAACACTGGACAATAGAAGATGGAGAAACTCTGTCTGGTCTGATGAGTCTCCAATTTAGATGGCAAGATCAGAATTTGTTGAGGGGGAGGTTTTCTTGGCCCACTTTGGGCCCCTTAATACCAACGTGGCCTGGTTTAACCACCACAGCCTACCTGAGTATTGCTGCTGACCATGTCCATCCCTTTATGACCACAGTGTAGCATCTTCTGATGCTACTTCCAGCAGGATAATGCACCATGTCACAAAGCTCAAAACATCTCCACCTGCTTTCTAGAACATGACAATGAGTTCACTGGACTCCAACGGCCTCCACAGTCACCACCGACACAGAGCAGCTTTGGGATTGGGGGAACGGGAGCTTCTCATCATGGATGCAGCCGACAAACCTGCAGCAACTGTGTGATGCTGTCATGTCAATATGGAGCAAAACCTCTGAGGAAGGTTTCTAACAGCTTGTTGAATCTATAAAACCAAGAAATAAGGCAGCTTTAAAGGAAAAAGGGGGCCAACTTTGTACCTAATAAAGTAGTTGATAAGTATGTGTGTGTTTGTGTGTGTGTGTTTTAGTTATTATGTTATTTTAATGAAAAATTTTCTCCCTTCATTTGTTTGAATGGTACAAGAACAGAAATTAGCTTCAAAAGACACTTTGATCAAAACAGTATTTTTCTTCACTGCCTTTAAATAAAGAAAATAAACTAAAAGACTAAAGAAAAATCTTCGTCTGAAACGTTTCATCTAAATACAGCTTGCCAGGATACATGGCCGTCCAATGGACATGGAGCATGATGTTATATAATACTAACACTCAGTTCTACATTACACATAATCCAACATGTGTTTTTTCCACTATGTTACAGTCACATGAGATAAAACGGATGTTACACACAGGCAGGATGCACAAACAAGAGAATACGTTCATTATATTTACTGCCATATTGAATAAAAAGCATGATGTTCAAGTCAGAACTATAAGTTCAAAAAATTATTTTAAGAATATTTACAAGAAATTCAAAACCACATGAAGAAAAACATTTAAAAAATTCTACTTTCCTATCGCTCTCCCCAAACTGTGACACAGGCCAAGAATATCTGGCAAACTTCAGCCATATCCCTGGTGTGAAATTATATAGATGGGGTTGCAGCATCAGAGATGGTAACTGGTGTATATCTGGTCCAGGTCATCTGAAGATTGGGCAAAGAAATCCTACATCTTTCTCAGCTTTCAGAATAAAAATAAAAATAAATAAATGTAAAAGATAAATGTCAGAAACCCCATTTCTCTGCTTTCTGTGCCTAAAATGTTCCTAGAACTGACTTTGTTTTTCTTTTTTTAAATTCATTAAATCTGGATTTTAATGGCTTCAACTTAGAGTCAATTTACAGTCTAAATCTCTAAATGCCCAGAAAAGAAAATGGTTGTCTCTTCACCCGTTCTTCTCTGAGTGCGTCAGGCCACGTCTGGCTCCTCATCACGGCTTAGTGTTCCTAAGGCAGCCAAGCTTGCTGCTCTATTGATTAAGCCTTTGGCAGCCCAGGCAGATTTATTCTCTTATTAGGGGTTCCTAATGTCTGATCAGGACAGATTAAAGGTCTGCCACTGCCTCCAGCTACACTGTCATTTAGACCCTTCATTAGGACTGGATGGCTATACCAACATAATTATCCTAAAGATGGAGCTCTGAAATTGCCCCACTGCAAGAGAACCAACATGGATTCTAAGCAAAAGTGAAATATTGTAAGATATCATGTTACTGAACAGAATGACTGAATGGACAATTAAATTTCTGACCTTTAAGATCAATAAAACCACTGACCAGAGCTTCTGAATGAGCTGTGAGTATTTTTTTTAAATATATTTGCTCATCAATAATTAAGTCTGATCTTCTGCTCCAACTTAAAGAAGCATTGTGCTTGGGGATTACACTATTATTGATTTTAACCATCTTTTTATTTTCTTTACTGCTCTTAAATACAATTGTGATCCCAAATTCATGCCTGAAGGTTGTTTATTCTTACTCTTGGCAACACACAGCAGAGCAGAAATGCTTCCTAACACCCAGGTGTGCTGTAAAAACTACCTGCTGTAATCCTCTTAAATCCATGAAGAGAGGCTGAATGTTTGAGGACGCGCCTTATCATCTGCTATCAGGACCATTCCCCACCCCAGTTCAGACTTATTTTTAATCTGAACTACGCCCTGAGGAGGTCTCTGATGTCAGACTGGACACCTTCGGCCACCTTGATCTCACAAGAGTGTGTCAAGCAAAAATAAAAAGGATTCACAAACATTTACACACAAACATAGAAACCCCCTCCTTGCATCCAGGCATATTATCTTCTGTGGTTGCCTGGCAACCAAACTGCAACGCACACATACAGAATATAATGGTTCATTTGTATCCAGCTGTGTCAGCAATGGGTAGCCAAAGAGCTGAAGAAAAAAACTGCAATAAAAAGCTGATTTTTGATCCACTTTAAACAATAATAACAATGTTGATTTTCAGCTCAGTATGTAAACATTTATTAGCTTTTATTATTCTGTGGCAACCAAAACACAAAGCAAGTGATGCCGTGTATCAAATAGCAGCGACTTTCATTACCCAACGTGAATTCTTCCACCTCGAGGGAATGTTAAATCCAATCAGATCCAAACAGAATTTCCTTGCTTGTGCATGCTGGCTGAAGGAAAAGGAAAAGGCATCTCTAATGTGTTGGCTATGGTCAAAACACAACCAGAAAAGATTAACTGTTTTAATCCTACATCACAATCCGAGCGTGTTTGCCTCACATCCGTAAAATGTGTAGCCTAACAAAGCCTCACCATCTTTTTCAGTTTTTACTGGTATGTTTTTGTCACCTCGAAGCTCTCATGATGGCTGCCTTTGCAATCTATGGCCCTCCAGGTTGATTCATTTGTTTATTGATGTTTTGAAAAAGCTATTATTTATAGCACAAGTCCAATCTGAGCCTCAAACATCACAGAGAGAGAATGTCTCTGCATTTAACACAGCACAACAGGCATTTATCAGCGCAGTGAGAGGTAACGTTACTGCAATTACATTTGGAAGCATTATGTGATGATTAACTGAGTCATTTTGCATTGTACTGTTCCTTTAACTTCAGTAAAATCATCATGAATTAACTCTCAGAGAAACATCAAGCCTCTTTGGGTTTAAAAGACTCACAGTAAGATTCAGAGTTTATTCATCTTCTGAACTTTGGGAGTTAAAGTCAAGAAAACTCTGCAGCTAAAGTCTGAGAAGGAGCACTTTTCTGCCTTTTGTGGTGCTGAGGCTGAACTCCCTGCAGAAACCGTCGCTCTCGTTGAGTTTTCACGACTTCTTTCTGATAATGTGCGACTTCAGCCATCACATGGCCTTTAAAGTAAATAGCATTTGTGCTAATCTACTCCTACATTTTAATATATGTTTTTATACTGTAAAGCACTTTGTATTGCATGAAAATGTATGAAAAGGGCTATACAAATAAAGTTTGAATTTGAATTTGAATTTAAAGCTCCAGAGTACAACAGCCTCCCTGCCAAGCAGCCGCTAAGAACTGCTCAAGAAGATGAGGCAACACAACATCCAGCCATAAAAGCTTCTGTCACAGAAGCTCATTTAGCTAATGACTCACACTTCTGACATGTACATATCTCTGCAAGCTACAGCAAACATGAAACGCGTCATACAAGTCGGTCAAATTTCACTGCAACATCATCAGCTGGATACGTAAATATTCCCAAACTTTGCCACAAAGTTCTGCAATTAGCATGTAAAGCCCAAGAAAACAATAAAATGATCACATCATGTTTACTTGTTGAATAAGACACACGCTTGAAGGTGATTTCGCTATGTTTCTATCTCAGAGCACACACAAAAGAAACCACTCTTTTCACTTATGGCCTCCATCTTTGGATGGTGCCCAGCAGGTTGGAGGGAGGCGGTGGGGGGGGACTCACCCTGTGAGGACGACCACGAAGTCCATTACATTCCAGCCGTTGCGGAGGTAGGAGCCTTTGTGAAATGCAAAGCCCAGGGCGATGATCTTAATGGCAGCCTCAAAACAGAATATTCCAATAAAGTAGGGCTCTGTGTCGTCCTGCAGGAAGACGGAGAGAATCGGAGAGAGGATGAGATTGACAGAGGGAGATCTGTTTTTGTAAGAGGTAAGAGTGTGTTTAATGAAGCATTAAGTGAAAGAGATGGCGAATGGGGTGGGTGAAATGGAAAGAAATAAATAAAAATGGCTTCTTTCATTTTTTGCAGGAACATCTTAACCCTTTGAGCTCCGTGCCTAGCTGTTAGGCCTTTATTCGAAAACTGGCTACCCATAATGAGATGATTATAAATCTGGTACAATTTATCCTAAAGGGAACACTTGTGAGATTTATTAAGATGTGAAAATGTCAAAGTATTATCTCATTCGCACAGAGAAATTCTAAAAAGAGTCCGCCTTGGCTTTCGTTCTACGAACTGCCCTTCCTCGGGGGAACTGTTTCATTTTGCATTCGCACCAGTCAGAGCCGATGTGACGCAACCGCCTGCGACAGCGACGTGTTACTTTAGCTCCACACAACAACAAAACAAAACCCACAAAATGTAAAGAGACGAAAACAACACCACCAAGAAGCTAATATTGTTGTCATCCGTAGCTGCAACAGTGGTTTTTTAAAAATCACGAGACCACAAGAAGGGGCGCAGCTACCAATCACCAATCACCTACATAAGGTGGGTTCCTGTGGAACCCTGAAAAGACCCTGCCTTGGAGTAGCAGCTAAAATGGTTATGGGAACTGAGGGCCGTGATCCCTGGTTCCTATCTGTCCGAATGCATGAAAAATGGCCTGGTTTCTGAAAAGGTTACATGAACTTCAAAATGTTCCTGCAGTGGGAAAGCAGCTTATGTGTCACTGGTGAAGAATAGATGAAGCATGGTGGTGTGGTGGTTAGCATCGCAGCCTCACAGCAAGAAGGTCACTGGTTCAAGCACCCCATGAGGGGAGGTTTGCATGTTCTCCCCTTGTATGCGTGGGTTCTCTCTGGGCACTTTGGCTTCCTCCCACCGTTCAAAGACATGCATGTTCAATACCTTTTTCACTACAATGCATCCACCAAAAACCACTTTATCCTCGTTATTTATGAAGATTCTGACAGTTTTCAAGCCTTACATTTAGAGGGTGCAGCAGGATGACCTATTTGTCATGTCACACAATTAACCACTCAGTCGTCGCATNACAGGATGACCTATTTGTCATGTCGCACAATTAACCACTCAGTCGTCGCATCTGGGATTTTGGTCCACACTCCTAACCAGTGAACTGTAATGGGACTTATTAGTATATTGATATGTCACACGGTAATAAACGCAGCATGCATTTTTTTTTTTTTTTTTTTTACATTT
>CM047993.1:24039948-24051040 GCA_026261665.1 Melanotaenia duboulayi
TTGCATAGTTGAGGCCTGATCTCGTTTTATTAATTCTCTCTGATGTGAGAAATGATGGAACTAAAAATCACCCTAACAGATGAGAGGAGGTGCTTTTAATCAAAGCGCTGCTCCATTGAATGAGTTACTTGTTTACATGTTGATGGTGCTGGATGGTGAGGTAAAAATTATATATCATGTATCATTYTTTCCCAGAAATTATGTGTTTCATAGTATTTGACTAACTAACTAAATCTGGGTGCAAACCACATCTTAACATTATACCAAATCACTTTTCATTATACCAATTAGTTTAAAGTCTAGTTTAAGAACTTTATTGTCATGTGCACAGCAGCTGAGCAATGAAAAGTCTTGTAACGATGCATTTAACCTTTGTTAGGGGCTCCAAAGTGCAAAGTCCTGTCAAAGCTCAATATTGCTGCTTTAATGTGTTAAAAATGTATTTCATTATATATATTAATATATATATATATATATATTAAAATTGATCAATTCTATTTATTTAATATTTAAATATAAAAACAAATTATGTAGATAAACAAGGATTTTTCATTCATTTTAATTTCATGAAGTCATTATTTCTTATAAAATTCTGTCTTCTTTGTTTATCTGTTTATGGTCTTGTTGAACTACTTAAACTGAATTGCTTGTTTGGGACTAATAAAGTCTGAACTGAGATCCTTTTCTTTAAATACCTGAGACCATTTTGCACGACACGATTCTTGCAGGTCCTCCAGCAGGAGCAGGCATGGTTGCACTCAAAGATGAGAGGAGGCTCCTCACGACAAAACTCTGGCAGTAAGCAGCCGCTCTGTGGATGAAAAAAAGATCACATGTAACAGACAATGAATGGGCTATAGCTCAACTGCTGCCTCCTTGCAGAGATTTGCTCTTACCTTGTTGTACCAGCACCGTAGGCTGAGCTGGCCACACATGCAGATACTGGAAGAACAGTCTTCCTTACAAACACAGTACTGTCCACCACAGATGAGAGGGAGAAAATAAACACACCGGTCACAGGCTGCTAAATCCTGGATCTCTGTTAGAGTCCCTGATGGGATGAGTGTTCCCTCACCTGTAAGTGTGTTATGTTCCGATCAATATTCATTGGGGAAGTGACACAGTTTTCGGAGATGTATTTGTAGTTCTCTGGGTAAGGTTCACTATCGACGGAGTTGACGCAAGGAATGGGAAACCGTTCCTGCCCTAAAGATATGTCGCTGTAAACACACACAGATAAACGTTGGTTCAGGGATTTCCGTTTTAAGAATCATTGCCACAATAAATTTTCAACACTTTGTGATTTGAAAGCCCAGTGACGGGTTCCAACCTGTGAAGGATTTTTTCTTCTGCTCGACTGAGCCTGGCGTTCCTGGCGTCCTTCTTGTTGGCCTGCAGGACGGCCCAGGCCTTCGAGTTGTGGCTGCAGCAGTCAGGAGGCGTTTCACCCTCACGGTTCTTCAGGAACACATTCGCTCCTCGAGACAGGAAAAGTCTGAGGAAACAAAGATTTTTTTTTTTCTCCACACAGGACACACAGTTTTAGTTTTCTACTCTCTTGGAGGTTGTAACGTACGTGACACAATCCAGGCGATTCTCCCGAGCAGCGATGTGCAGAGGAGAGTCTCCGTGGATGTTGACAACCTGCAGGTCACAGTGGGCATCCAGCAGCAGCTCGGCGATCTCCACGCTGCCAGAGAACGCTGCCCAGTGAAGACAAATGTTTTCTTCCTGAAAACAAAAACAGAAATTGATGATATTCTGTTCAATTATGAATAAATCACACAGAAGACTCATTTTGGAATTTGGTGACATTTTATCCAATTTAATATTTTCTAATGTAAATCACAGACAGATGCAGCACAACTACTACAGAGAGGCAGGTGTGATTAACAAGGCTGGGACTGAGTCTTTAAAGTGAAGCCAACATGTTAATTTGTCAACACGTGGTACCGTTTATTCACATGTGAAGCTCAAACAGAGTGAAAAGACTTCTGAACCGACCTTATCTCTGATGCTGATGTCAGCTCCTTTGGAAAGAAGCAGTTTCACTTGGTCCACATGTTTGTACTCTGTGGCCCAGATCATGGCCGTCCAGCCTCCATCGTCCTGTTGGAAGACAAAACTCCCTTTCTCACTGATCCTCATTCACCTGTTTTTATCTCAGAATTGAAGCATGGTGGTACATCATGTAAGGCCCAATTTAAAATATATATTTTTATCTTCAGTCAAAATTTCATTAATTTTTTTTATTCATTTATCAATAATTAAATTGCATTTCATTTTATTTCAATTACTTATAATTTCAGTTATTCAATTTTATTCGCATTACATTAAATTAAATTCCATGATGATAGTATGCGTGCTTGTGTATCCATTATTGAATTTACTGTTAAAGGTCAAAATATATATTTATATAAATGCATTTATTTCTCAAGTAAATCCAACTTTTTCAAGTCTGCAGAATATTACTATATATTCTGAGCAGGCTGATCACGTTTGATCTGAACAGATAACATGAAGCTACTGGGTCTCTGAACACAAGATTTTTACACTTTCGTTTCGACTGCACACAAACCAGTAAACCAGTAAAATTTTCCCTAAAGAAAACAATTTTTTTTAGGCTTAAAAATGATCTTTTTAACCAGTGGGGGTTGATTTTTTTTAGCGTAAAAGCTTGTTTGTCTTTTTTTTTAATTAAAGAAATGAAGGAAACACATTATGTTAGTGAGCTCTGAGGAAGCTTTAGGGGAATTTATTTTTTGCTGTGTGACAGGTTAGCTGTTTCCTCCGCTTCTTAATGTTACACTGAGCTAAGTAAATCATTAACACAGACACTCTTTTTATAGAAACAGTCTATCCAAAGTGTCCCACCATTTTTTATTTGTTCCCTTTTTAAGGAAGAAAACATGAAATTTTACTGACCTGGCAGTTTATGTTGATCAGTCCGGTGGACAGAAGGTGCTCAACAATCTTGTAATGACCAGACTTTGCCGCTAGGTGGAAACATGTGAACCCTTCAACATCCTGAGAGCAGAGACTCTAATTAGTGATCATCTTCTTTTCGCTTAAACATGCCAAATATTTTCCAAAAGCAAATCATCTGAAAGCTTCTTGAGCGGGAAACCAGTCGGACTTCTATAATGAACTTGTTTTCAGGGAGAAACAGCCACCTGATGGAGGCTTTTTATATCCAGGATAAGGTTGATGGAGGTCTACCTTGTGTGTGGCGCTGGCTCCAGCTCTCAGCAGGTACAGGACCACCTCCATGTGATTGTTCTCACAGGCCTCCATCAGCGGAGTCCGCTGGTCATCGTCACAAATGTCCAGGTTTGCTCCAGCCTGAAAATTCACAGCATCATACAGCAAATGAGCTAACGTAAAGTGCTTTTAGAAATGAGTGAAGGTCTGATTTCCACATCTGGAACGGAAATGTAACCCCACCTGTACGAGCATGTGGCAGATGTCCTTGTGTCCTCCCTCGGCTGCTGCATGCAGCGGCGTGCGTTTGTTCTGAGACTCCATCTTGAAGTTAGGATCGGTACCGTCCACTAGAGGGGAAGAAGGAAACGTTTTAGTCTCTATCGGCTCAGATAAAATCCAAAAATCCAAGAGGTATGGAAAGCTGAAAGGGGCTTCACGTACCCAGCATAAGAAGGACCTTCTTCAGTTCTCCCTGCTTGGCAGAGAGATAAAGTTGCTTGGGGTGGAAACGCAGCTTCTTGGGTCTAAAAACACACAATTAAAAATAATGAGGTGTTTGTCTTTGTGGAAGTTTATATATTTTTTCTTATTTTTTTTAATATTTGTTGCCCAACTTACTTCTCCATATCAAGAGCAACCAGGATTTCATCTAGAGTTTCTTTAGGAGTTCCTGAGGCGAGTATAGGTGGGGTTGCTGGTTCCATCCCAGCAAGCACAGAGGCATTCCTGGAAGCCCCGGGAACACCAGTGGTGCTGAGTCCATGAGAAGAGCGAAAGGGCAGCGAACTGTCGGCTCTGCCGGTGACTTCGCCGCCCGCAGCCGAACAAGAAGAGCTAAGCGAGAAAAAAATCAGCTCGTCTGTTTTTTCTTGGAAAATAAATAGCCGTGATTTAGAGCCCGTTTGAGCAGGCAGTTTACCTGCCAGTGGTGGTGTCTGCTCGGCCCTCTGGAGCTCCAGGTGTGGCTGGCCCCTGTGTGAGAGCAGGGGGGACCGTGGAGGTGGTGTCAGCCTTAGCGATGGTGACTTCCTTGGCTTTGCTAGCTTCTTCTCCACAGTGAGGACAGAAGCTTTGACCTTTCAGAACTGAGGCGCAAGCCTGATGGAAGCGGTGAGAGATACTGACGTCTGGTTGACACTCCATGAAGGTGCCCTGCATGAGAGAAGAAAGCAAGAAGATCCACGAGGTCTTAACATGAAGTGGTAATACCACCCCAGTTCAATAACAAATGTAAACAATAAAACCACTGCAGATGAGTGAACCTCTGCCCATCTTCTGACTGACCTGTCAACCAATAACCTGATTAGTTGTCAAATGCTCCTCCAGTTGTTTTTGATTTCTACCAGTTACATTTCCATCCTTTTGTTGGCCCTGTTCAACCTTTTTAGAGACATGTTGCTGCCTTCAGATGGTAAAAGGTCTCAGCTTCAACACCTGATATGTTGTTTATGTTCTATTCGGGATAAAATGGGTGTTTATGAGATTTACAAATCATTGCATCCTGTTTTTACTTACATTTTATACAGTCTCAACTTTTTTGGAATTAGTGTTGAACTTTCTGGCACAGCTGACATTTTTTAAACTGAGGAGAAAAAAAATATTTCAAGTGTTGGATTAAAGTTCATGAACGTAGTGTTGCTTTTTGCTTGTTAAGAAATTAGTCTGCACCTTGTTTATCTAATGTTCCACGCCTCTTGATGTTATTTTTCAAAGCACAGAATTAAAAATAGGAAAGTATTTTTTCTTGGTATTACAAGAACTCTAGAAGTTGCTGTTGAATTTTATTTACTCGATCCCTCTTGGTTAAGTTGTGTTTGTCTCACGAACACTGGCACCTGAAACAGCTACAGAGTTTTGGCTAGAAGGGTACTTCAGCAAAAAAGTCACTTACTTTGCCACAAAATGATTAATCACAAAAAGCAACTAAAATACCTAAATATTGAATTCCTGAGCTCAAGCCAACATTTACATGACAAAGCAGTCAGAGCAGGAGACGTTTACTTCTGCGCCGCACCCAGACTGCAAATGCAAAGCTGCCGCTGGCTGATCTGGCTCTACACCAGAGGTCGCTAACAAGTGGACCGTGGTCCGGATCTGGACCCAGAACCTGTCCTATAAAGACTCAGACCTAGAATCTAAAATCTGAAGGAATGCTTTATTTTAACTTTTGTAGTCTTAATGGTAGTGGTCAGGAAACACAGAAAAACTGCGTCTAAGTTAAGCTGTCACACGTGATGCACTACATCGCCGAAAGCTTTCACTCACCAATCCAAATAATTGAAATCAGGCGTTCTAATCACTTCCATGGCCACTGGTGTATAAAAATCAAGCACAGAGGAAGGGAAAATGTTTCTACAAACATTTGTGAAGGAATGGGTCACTCTCAGGAGCTCAGTAAATTCTAGCATGGTACTGTGATAGGATGCCAGCTGTGCAACAAGTCCTGTCGTGAAATTTGCTCACTCCTAAATATTCCACAGTCAACTGTCAGTGGTATCATAACAAAGTGGAAGTGATTGGGAATGACAGCAACTCAGCTATGAAGAGGTAGGTCCTGTAAAATGACTGAGCCAGGTCGGCGGATGTTGAGGCACATAGTGAACAAAGGTCGGCAACTTTCTGCAGAGTCGATTGCTACAGACCTGGTCTTCAGATCAGCTCAAGAACAGTGCAAAGAGAGCTTCATGAATTGGGCTTTCATGACCGAGCAGCTGCATCCAAGCCATACTCACCAAAAGCAATGTAAAGCGTCAGATGCAATGGTGTAGGGAACGCCGCTACTGGACTCTGGATCAGTGGAGACACATTCTCTGGAGTGACGAATTGCATTTCCATTAGATCACCATCTGGTGATCTAATGGAAGAGTCTGGGTATGGCAGTTGCCAGGGAAACGGCACTTTTCTGACTGTATTGTGCCAAGTGTAAAGTTTGGTGGAGGGGGGATTATGGTTTGGGTTGTTTTTCAGGAGCTGGGTTTGGCTGCTTAGTTCCAGTGAAAGGAAGAGATTTTGGACAATTCCATGCTGGCAACTTTGTGGGAACAGTTTGGGAATGGTCCTTTCCTGTTCCAATATGACTGTGCACCAGTGCACAAAGCAAGGCCCATAAAGACATGGATGAGGAGTTCGGTGTGGATGAACTTGATTGGCCTGCACAGAGTCCTGACCTCAACCTGACCGAACACCTTTGGGATGAATTAGAGCGGAGGCTGAGAGCCAGACCTTCTCGTCCAACATTAGTGTCTGACCTCACAAATGCACTCCAGGAGGAATGGTCAGAAATTCCTATAAACACACTCCTAAACCTTGTGGAAAGCCTTCCTAGAAGAGGTGAAGCTGTTATAGCTCCAAAGTTTGGGCCAACTTCATACTGAACTCATTTGATTAAGAATGGGATGTCTAATAAGCTCATATGAGAGTCAAGACCGGTGAGCCAACACTTTCAGCAATATAGTGTACATTCAGCCTATTGGTCTATGAGACTGCCGGCAGTAAATGCAGCATTGCAGCGCAGACAGACGGGAGTTTAAGAGTCAAGTAACAAGACGATAGAAGGAGAAGGAAAGCTAGCTAGATAAAACAGAGAAACAGGCGAATGCACCAGAGAAAGGCCGCTGTGTTGCCAAGTATGTCTGTTATCAGCCACTTTGGGGTAGTTTTTCTGTGAAGCAGCTTGCAAATATCGTCAGTCGCAGATTTTAGGGTTTGTTTTCTTGAGTGTAGTTGCTTTGGCTTGTCCTGATCCTGTTGTGAAGCCCTCCTGATTTTCTCACAGATGTCCACAATAAAGCAATAATCCATGGATGTGGAATAGGAAACGTGAACGCAACAATCCTTTTATTTTCCCCCATTAAGTAGCGTCCACAGCCCTGTTTCCTTGGCTACCGCGGTCGTCCGAACCGGTACGCCCCTTCCCACATGCACACAACTTCACTTGATAGAAACACAGTGACAATGCCTGCAAATAAATTAGAAATATGAAAAATACACATAATGAAGAGGATGAAAGCAGCCTCTCTAAGACCTTATCTCTGAGGGTGATGGACATCAGTTTCAGTTTCATAACCACACAAGTTATTTGTTATATCCCAGTTCTTTGTGAGATGAGGCATGTATGTCTCATTAAATTTAGTTAGATTAAGTTTTAAAGTTCAATGGACATGTTTGCAAAGGTTAAACAGGCTAAGATGCAGAATGACAACCATACACAGCTGGAACCACTTCTGGTTTGTCTGTGCAAGGAGCAATGAACTTTAGAAAAAATAAAAAAAAACTATGTTAATGTGTGATAAAATAAATGTTGCAGTTACTCAATTAATGCATTAAAACAATATTAGATGCGTCAACATGCCCAGCCTTATTGTTAATGAAAAGTCTACTGCATGTCACAGAGATGCATTTTTAACTTTTTAAATGTTATTTTCTAGTGCAGGAGTATTCTGCTCAATTTTTAAGAAATATGATATGATATGATATGATATGATATGATATGATATGATATATGATATGATATGATACCAGAGGTGGTTCCAGCGGTTCATGGTTGTACTCAGCCATTGAGATAATTGTGTTTGGACTGCTGCAGCATCACCTGAGCTTGTCTATTGATGTCTCCACAGGAAACAAGTTTTAATTTACTAATTAGAGAATAGACTTTATCTCTTTTGGGTTATATATATAAAACAGGAATTTTAAGAGCAAATGTCCAATTATAGATTACCTGGATATTTACACAAGTTTGAGGTCTTTATCTTTATTTTTCCCTTGAAACATCACTTCCTCCCTCATAATATATCAGTTTATGGTAAATGGTCTGTACTTATATAGCCCTTTTATCCAAAGCGCTTTACATATACGTCACATTCACACACACATTCACACACTGATGGCGGAAGCTGCCATGCAGGGCGCTAACCACGACCCATCAGGAGCAAGTAGGGGTTTGGTGTCTTGCTCAGGGACACCTCGACATGAGCTCTCTGGGCCGGGATCGAACCGGCAACCCTTAGGTTACAGGACGACCACTCTGCCCATTGAGCCATGCCGCCCTCTTTATGTTCTGTTCCAGCAGGGAAACGCCTAAATATAAGAAAGCAGCTTCACAGCTTTAAAATTCTTACTGCTGACTTGTTACCTTTGAACCCAAAATGCTTAAATATTTATCCTTCTTTGTCATATACTTAAGTTTTACTAAAATAATAATGTTTAAATAGAGATTTACAAGAAATATTTTAATTGCTGGATTGTAAAGGAATTCTGCAGTTAAAGCAGCTTTTTTTCTGTTTTTACAAATGTGTTTCTAAACCAAGTTACTGAACTTTTGTTTATGTAGAGGTACTTAATAATAATTAAAAAGTAAAAGTAAAAAAAAGGGTTCTGAATAATCACTGAATTTTTTGCAAAACAATGAAATTAATTGTTTAAACATTTTAACAGTTGCCCAGCACTAACTTAAAAACCAAACCTGACTTAAGAAACTGAACAAATAAACCCTTTATTTGTATGTTTTAGCTTTTTTAAGATTTTCCTAAGATTCAAGGCTGTTTTCACGTGAAAAGTTTTTTTTTTTCCGAATGTGCACATTTGCTCAAAAATGTATTTCGAGCCCAGCTGAGTGACCATGAACTCACCGCTCTGCAGAAGAAGCCACAGCCTGGACAGCACTGGTGCTTCACCATGCCATTGCGGTGATCCTCACAAAGAACCAGCAGCTGAACGGAGTTGGAAGGACGCATCATCTCGTGTTTCAGTACGGCGCTTTGGCAGCGACTTAGCTGGCCGTCCACGCTCTCTGTGGCCATGCACTTCCTGTCTGCCAGAATGAGAATCTCTCGACTCTTGGGGGTCTCCATGCGGCAGCTGCAGAGCGGAAGCTCCTGAGCATCTTCGACCACTGACCCTGCAGTGTCTGAAAAGAAACGCAATTAACCTTCTGGAGCTAGCACATGATCGGGATGAGGAAATATGTATTTACAGAAAAAGTTAATAAGATTAAGTTTTTAATCAAATATAATCAACAATTCTCCATGTGTTGGGCTTAAAATGAATCATGGTTGGTCATGAAAAGGAGGCTCTACTAATGAGAATCACAGGAGCATGCTGCTTTGAACAACATAGCTGGTCAGAGACAAACTTCACCTACAAAATACACAGAAAACTCCTTTCTGTTCACAATGGATGGATTTACACATTGCTATTTCTTACACCACACCTTTGTCACCTTGACATGATTTCAAACACTCCTACAGAAGTCCTACAATGGAACAACAACTCTACCCATACAGGGAAATTTCTGAGTCCTTTCTGAGCCAAAATGATGAGAATAGCGGCTCTTCCCACCCATGTTGGTGGAATACTTCAAAGACAGAAACAAAACAATAACAAAAAAAGGACAAACACTGTGACGAAATGTATTGACATGTATTGAAAATATTTGATTATCCAATCAGAACTAACTTAGTTGTGAGGAAAGGTGGCATGAGTTGGGAAGAGAACCAATCAGATTTATTCTGTGTCTGGTAAGCAGTTATATAGGGACGTCATGTAGGTTTAACCACCAATAGTTATGTTTTCGTACTGCAGTTGTTACTACTCATGTTATTCTCAGTTTGTCTTCTTGTAGGTGCTCCTGGTGATTGTCTGCTTTTTTTTCTTACACAGGCTTACTTACAACATCACAGAGGTGAGATGTAATAAACACATTTACTCGTAAACGAAGAGCGAGATTTCTGCCCTCTTTCGTCCCAGTTACCTATTTCTCCACATCTTTCTCTTTTTCTCCCTTTGATGCATTCAGTAAACCCTGATCTCTGTTCTTCTTCTTCTTTATATTTTTTAGCAGCTGGCAAAAACAAATTGGTGCATTACTGCCACCAAGTGGTCTGTAGTGTGGACAAGAATGTTTCCAAGAGCCCAAGTTGTCAAAACATTAGTTTGTCTGCAACATTTTCCCAATCCCTGTCATGTTGCTGCACCCCTCACTTTGAGAACCACTGCATTATGGCTAATTATTAGTGTCATTTTATGTAAAAGAATAACTTAAAAGACAATTACGTATAAAAAAATCATTGCTCTTTAGTTGCATAGGTGTTTAGACAGAAGAGCCAGAGAAGTTTTTGTTGCTTCGAAGAGACACATCAGTGGATATGGTGGTAAACTTGATTTTTTTTCTTTGTTTTGTTAAGCTCACCTTTGTTGTGTGAAGTCTTGCTGAGGTCGTCTGACTCAGGCGGGAGAACGTGAGTGTAGTCCTTGTCATCACATGCCTGAGCGCGATCTGAAGCCTGAGGTCGAACCGCTGTGTCCACTTCTGAGCATAATGACAGAGTCAGAAAATCTCTTTTACAGAATAATTATTAAAATAAGAACCCAAAGCATTAAGCCTCAATCAATGAATGATATGAGAGTATTTGTGAGACAAAAACAATCTAATCCATCCATCTATCCAATCTATATATCCATCATGAAGGGCAAACTATTCTTTCCCACTCTGACATAATTGGGGAAGAAAATTGAGATGACCCAGCTTTCAACCAGCACTTAAACGCACCATGTATGCTTGAAGCTGTGAGGCTCCCTGGAAGTGTTAAAAGCAAGTGGAACCTCTGGCGGTGAAATGTGAAGCCTATGCTGAAGTTCATCCCTCATCCACTGGGGGCTATTTGAAAACAGAGCAAATCCCCATAGACTCCCATGATTAATAGGTCAAGTTTACCTTCATGACAACTGTGAGGTGGGTGAATTTCTTTCTAAATCATCTATTTTGATGTTATTTAATCTTCAAATTCTGAATAATTACGGGCGTGTCCTTTTGATTGACAGGTATCCAATATCTGCAGAAAGGAGGGAGAATATAGCATAACCGCAGTTTTTAGCTGGCTAACAGCGC
>CM047993.1:24055877-24066840 GCA_026261665.1 Melanotaenia duboulayi
ATAACATAAATTATTATGGATTAGAGGTTTTGTTTCCTGTTGGCAGCACTGATGCTCTTTACTTCCTGCACACAATCACAACAGATTACTCCACAGTTCAACAGATCCTCAAGTTGTCCATTTTACATGAAATACGCATCACGGAACGGGAACTGACTTGTAATCTCCCACCTGATTGGTTGGTTCAGATGTTTCTTGGACAGCAGTGACGGCTGCTGCTGCTTGCTGTTGTTGCTCCTCCTCCTCAGACTCCAGGTCCTCTGACTCCAGGTCCTCCTCAGATGCGTTTCCCACCTTCTCCCCGTTTATGTTGGTCACCTCTTTAGTCTGCAGGAGAAGAAGGAGACATTTATTTTTCTACATCTGGATTGGCTTGGATCCCGACTGAACAATGTCCAGTTGTGACACCTGTCTAACATTTAAGGCAGTTTTCCAGAGAGTATTTTGGGTTCCGTTCTCCAACATGGAGTCAAAAAGTTCTGAAAAAAACTCTGCTTATTTCCTGAAGAAAGACCAGAGCCACTCCAGGGTTAGTGAAGTTTAGTTTAAACCTCCCAGGAAGCAGGCTTAACCTCTGATAAAGGGTCTAGTAAACTACGTAAATGGAATGTAATGAAACTTTAATCGTGACATTATTTCTACATATTCTAAGAGTATCTTCATTCTCATTCAGCTAGCAGCTCTTCAAATTTATAGACTCGACTTTGTCCTTGAAACAAGGTACCGGCCCACACTGTACAGGTACTCCAGTAGCAGGTAATACCGCAACAAAAACCATCCGGTTACATCAGCAAGGGCCCAGAAAAAGTAGTCCAGTAAAATCGTAGGTCCACAACAAGTCTTCTATCTATAAAAACTAGGGCCGTCCAATGATTAAAACTTTGAATCAGATTAATCACAGCTTACAAATTAATCAATCACCACTCGCAACTATGCCTAAAAAAAATGCCCGTTTTTACTGTACTGTATCAACAGAAACAGCCAAAGCTCACATAGGGTTTTCTTAGATTTTTTACATTAGATGATCACTTTAGTTGTAATAATCAGTTCAATATTACATCAAATGAAGACCTTAAAAATATATATATCTCAATTTGTGCCCCCTTTTGCCCCTGCCTGGCCCCCCATCTAAACTTTTCTAGACCCACCCCTGCACAGCCTAAGTATAAATCCATCTACCTTCATAGATGTGTTCATGGCTGTCTTTTACAGCTGTGTCACTAGCAAACCTCATTAATACTGAAAAGTAAAGTACAGTAAAATGTCCAAAAAACTAACAGCTTTTTGGTAAATATGCGCCAGTATGAACCATGAACCGCTAGTTTCCTCCTTCTCAGCTGAACGATAAACAAACACAACAATGGAGGCGACAGAAAAGCCGATCAGCTGATCAACGACAGCCATCGTGATTCACAACGGGAGAGGGAGGGGGCGAGGAGGAGGCTGCTGTAGACACGGCGATAACCAGAACAGCGACGTTTGTGCAAAACTACTGAAAAGTTTGTTTTGTTAAAAAAATGTGTGAAAAGTTTGAGTGTTAAAACACCCTCACCCCCCCACGAGTGTGATGCCCTCAAAACCATCCATAGAGACAGCCATCTTTTTCCATTTTGCCTGTAGATGTCTCCATGTCTCGTCGTCATAAATGACAGATGCTGTGCATGCGTTGGGCAAATCTGTTTCAACTAAAACGGGCAACTTTTCTTTGTTGCACACTTACTTACTTCCACTTTCATACTCAACATTGCGATAATAGTTTTTGGCTCTGGAGTCTTTATTAGACAGTTGTGTGACAGGAAAGTGTGACATACAGAGAGCGGGTGGCATGAAGCAACATACCCCAGTCTGGGACTTAAACCTGGTTTGGCTGCTTCGAGAAGCTGTAGCATCTGCAAATGAAGCTGCCGCTCAACGAGTTAAACCCTCCCTGAAGGCTGGGGCAGTGTCATGCATGGTGCTCTGCAGCCATGTTGGACAGCAGATGTCACAAATATCTCCCACACGTTAATAATCACAAACACAAAAGTAAAGTTGATGACGTCTGTATATCAGGTAGCAGTGGAGGAGTAATGACATTTATTAAAGTCGCATTGAAGTTGGGGTGATTGTACAAATTTGCAAGGATGTGGAGATTTTGTGAGGATTGGCTAAAAAGTTGTGATTTTAGAATCATAAATTCCTGGAGGGACTGAACCACCATGCATTTTTATTGTATTTATTAGCTTCTTTTAACCTTTCTTGCATTTACATTAACATCCTAATTACAATTTGTTTCTAAAATACATTCACACACACATTATTCTGCTGCAGTATTTGTTTGTGTGAACTTATTTATCCATTACTACTTTTTTATTAATCATGTTTCATTTGCTGGCAAACTCAGTCGTGCTAATTCAGATCAATATTGGTGGTTTTAAATTGATGGTGTTTACTTTAGTTCAACAGTTCATAGTCCAGTTGTTGGTAATCTCTACTTAGCCTACTTAAGAAAGTCATGACAACTTTAGATTAAAGGTCAAGGTACTGGAAAGCTGCACCATTAATTTAAGCCACAAAGTGTGTTTAACAGGTCCAAAGGGAAAGTATTAACACTCTTTGAATAAAGACCAACGTCAATACCGAATCAGAGCATTTCCGGAGAATCAGTTACCTAAAGTCAGCTATCGCAATAGTTTTCCATGCAACCTGAGATACAACAAACCTATTTTAAGCAAACGTACAGTTGCATTTTTAGCCATTTTAAGGCACAAAGTTCATTTTGATGATTTCTCATGGCCTTAAAAGAACTTGGGTATGACTTTTTTTGCCCTCAGTGAGGAGGATGATTTATACGAAGTATCAGAATAGTGATGTAATCATTTTTAGTTCTTAATGACTCGGGGAAGGGTCTGATAAACCCGACCATACTCGTAGTGTTGACCATATTAAAAGGGTGAAGAAGTGTCTAATTTTATAAATGGCTTATTGGACAGACTGCCGTCTTTTCCACTTGTGCTACTTTCTTTAACTTGAACTAACTTTTTATTCATTGGTTCGTTACAACACATGCAAATTAGCTGTAAAATGCAAAAATGTGAGGAGCCACAAACCTGTGGGCTCTTTGCAGACGGCTGTATTTCCTTAAACATTTCCAGCATAGTTCTCTGCCTAAGCACTTTGGTTTTCTTCTTGGGAACCAGACTGTATGTTCCCATCCTCCTCTTCTTTTTACGAAACGAAAGGCCTGCAGAGTACGACCCTTCAGAGAGAGAAGAAAAGCAAACATGACGCTCTTTTTAAATGTACAGTTTATTTTTCTCTGAATAACGAACAACAAAGTCAGTTTTTTCTCACCTAGTTGGAGCTTGGCAGGAGCAGGAGGCTCTGAGGGAGCTGCTGGAGGTGCTGGTGAAGCTGATGGAGCGGTCGGTGTTGACGCTGGCGTGTCTGGTGAACTCTGAGGTAGATGGTTCTTAGCAGATGACTGCGGAGAGGACTTCTGCACATCGGACGCAACATTTGTCTCCATTTTGGCACTTTTTGCTTCTCTTAATTCCCTGTTAAGAAGCTGCAGGCGACAAAAGACACAAGTTCTACTGTCACTTTACTCAAAGTCCTGAATAGATTTGGATAAAAGCTTCTGCTAAATGACTGTAGAATAGAATAGATTAAAATATAGTCTTTTACCATTATGGCTAATCACTTTGTTTGATAAAATACCTATCATAAATAAGATTTGCCGATTTAAAAATAAATAAAAAAACACACACAAAAAACTATCACAATTACTAATGTCTAAATTATCGTATGTCCTGTATTAAGAGTATTTTTTTCAATAAATAAGGTCCTCTTTTAATGATAAAAAAATTTAATCATTAAAAAAAAAAAAAATTGATGATTTAAAAAAAAACACACACACAAAAACTGTATTATGTTACATTTCCCAGATGTCTTGCAGACATTTTAAACTGATTTTTAATAATCTAATTAAACCCAATTTTTAAAAATTTCTCTGTCTACCAATATTTAATCTAAAGTGCAACAGTGCATTTTATAAATGTTAAATAATGGTGCTGAAAAAAAAAACTCCTGAGAACATTAGTGACCAATGTCCACAAAGTCAGACAAATACTCAATAATTTACATGGTAATAAAACAATAGCCTGTTAATTCATTCGACTACATCACGAGTCTCTGGTAACACATATACTAGAGCTAAAGTCAAGTTAATCCATCTCTCAGTTTCTACGTATTAATGAGGATTAGTTAACTAAGAAAAAAAAAAAACAATCACAACTGTTATAACTCACAAAACATCTACAGCAAAGGATCGGACATGCACAATCTCTAATGTTAGACCGCCCCATCTGACCACCGTATGTCAAAGAAAGAGATTGGAAAACTGTTTAAAATGCAAATAAAAACAGAATTTGATGATTTACTAAACTCAAAACAAGTATTTTATTTACAACAGATCATAGAAAATTTTAAGTGTTGAAAGTAAGAAACAGTATTTTAATATTTTATAAAGAAAAAATTGGCTCATTTTAAATTTAATGGCAGCAACACAGTTGGGACTTAAAAGAAACAAGTGATGAAACATTAAATGAACAGAAAGCAATCCAATAGCATGACTGGGTATAAAAAGAGCACCTTAGAGAGGCAGAGTCTCTCACAAGTAAAGAAGGTGGCATCTACAAATTGTGTAAGAATTTTAGAAAAATGTTTCTTTCTACCCAATTGAAGTGCATAATAATCTCAAAAGGGTCTTATAATCAGATAAGCCTCTGTACAGAAAGTACAGGGCAGAGAATCAACAGTGGAAATCGTTGATCTTTAGCCTTCTGCTGATTCCACATTAAAAACAAGAATTAAAAATTACTCCACGGGCTGTTGCCGTTTGTCAACGGTTCACTGAGCCACAGACAAAAGCACAGAACGCTCCGTCATGATAAGAACAGCCGTGAACCAGAAAAGCTGCTGTTTTCTCTGGTTAACAGCTCGTTGACAATTAACAAATAGAAAACAGATTATAAAAACTTTAAATGATTTTTGGAAATCATGGATGCCCCACGTCCACCAGACAGACGCAAACTTTTAATGGTATTGGGGGGGGGGCTTTGTCTCTTTGGAACTTACAATTTCTATGACTGGAAAGGCATCATCAGTGATGAAAGGTACAGGTTTTAAAGCGGAATATGCCACATTTTTTTAAAGGAAGGTCTTCTCCAGCAAGAGGATGCTAAACCATGTGGTGCATGTAGTACAATAGTCGGGCTTTGGGGTAGAAGAGTCTGGGAGCTGAACTGGCCTGCCTTCAGCCCAGATCTTTCACTAATTAAAACAATTGGAAAGCCAGGACTTCAGAGCAGCAAGAATCCTGCATTAGACCAGAACGGGACAACATTCCTTTCCTAAAACTCAGCAACTGGCCTTCTCACTTCCCAGATGTTTACTGACAGTTGTTAAAGGGAGAGGCGACGCTACACAACAGCAAACGTCACCCTGGAACTACTTCTTTTAGATGTGTTGCTGCCATCATAAACAAGATGAGCGAAAATTTTATGATGAAAACTAAAATGTTTTATTTTCAACATTTATTATGTTTTACTGTTGATTTTTAGAAACAGAACATTGGTTTATGTGATTATCAAATAGAATTAATTCTTATTTATATCCCCCCCCCACTTTTTTAAGTGGGAATGTATTAATGGTATAACATTTCTTTGTATAGTTGCCTGCATAATGTCAATAAAGCCCCATCTATCTATCTATCTACCTATTAATCATTTTATTCTACCTGCATCAAATCACGCTTAAAACACAGAAACTTGTTCTTAGTTGTTGAGAACTATTTAAAAATTTAGTTTTTATCTGCTATAAAAAGAGTCACATTTTATTCAATGATCCATCTTTTTAGTGATCACTAATCAAATTATTTAAAAACACCAGTTGGAGAACCATTAATCAGGGGAAGAACCCTGAGCTTACAGCCATGTGGACAAAGCAGGTGTGAAGAAGAAGTAATAATCCCTGGCTCCTGGCCATTGTTTACCTTTTGTGCTGGGCTGACAGCAGGTCTGGACATGGTCTTGCGTGCTCTGTGTACAGTGACAGGTGCAGGAGTTGTGGCAGCACATGAAACTGTGCCATTTTTAGTGTCAGATGACTCCTGTCCCGATATAGTCTCTGTACCGGGGGCAGTCCTTAGAGCACCTGGACTCTGCACACACCCTGATGCCGAGGCAGGCGAGAGTTTGGCTGCGTGTCCCTCCGTTGATGAGCCCAAAGGCAACCAGTTAGTCCTATGAGGGGAAACTCCCAAACTCGGCGTCACCGCAACGCTGTCTTCCTGCTGCTGCTTAACCAGAATTAATCCATTGCTTCCAGTAACAGAACCATGTGGCAGCTCCATGTCTGATGTGCCGTTTTCATTCACCAACAGTGCAGTCTTATTGTTGCCAGCTGTCAGGTTTTTGTGCCTCATGTCGTCGCATTGGGTGCCGTTAAGCATTGCTTCAGCTGCAGGGGTAGAGGTCAGTCTGGCTGCTACCTCTTTGTCTCCATCTGTGTATTAAAAGCAAAGATATAATACAAATTAAAGTGTAAACAAATCATGTGTATAAACAACTTCACCTGAAGTGATACCTGACTTCTCCTCTCCATTGCCTCCTGGATCCAGTCCCACTTTCTTTGTGGATGCAGCGTCATCCACGGCTAGACCAGCGGGCTGATGACAGAAGAGAGTTCATTTGCATTATTTTCTTATTTGTGGATTATTGTTCAACTTTTTGTTCAGTTTTATACTGCATATAAATTTTGTTCTCAAGGAGTTTCCTTTAAGTGCAAGGCATCTAATATCAATACTTAATGTTTTAACAAATTTACTCAAAGCATTTAAGATCATAAAAAGACAATAATAAATAAATTCCAGGTCCAAGGAGGAATATCTGATTAAAAATATCTTGCATTGATAAACTGAATACTTAAAGAATTTCTTTAGGCTTTTTCAGGACTATCTCCATTCACTTTCATTGTCTTTCTTTCAAAGCCACTCTACTGAGAGACTCAGAAAGACGGCTTCAAAAGAAATCTCCACCACCCATCGCTCATCTTTAGATCACAGAAACAGAACCAGGAAATGTAAAACCGTCTCCTCCTCCCAATGCACACCATCAAACACCCGGAAAACAACTCCAAAGAAAAAGAAGAGGCCTTGGAGATCGCATCAACCCACACTTGTGCTTTTCTCCCAAAGCCATTCTCTTATCCTCTATAAACACTTTATTCTTAAACAGCATTTCTGGTGAAATATCAAAAGGAGAGTGGATCTAAACCAGTTTGACCCTAACAGGCACCGATGACAAGCATTTCTGCTCATCTTAACCACAAATAGACTAGTTTCAAGCGAGTGAGACATAAACAAACTGATGAGTCTGATTTTCAGAAGACACAAGAGGAAACATTTTCTCTTCAGATGAGCCCAATCAAGAGCCCCGAAAGACACAGAAACTGTTTCACTTTATCAAACTGAGCTGACCACTCCTCAATGGCCCCTCAGATTGACCACAGTGTAAGTCCCCAACTAAACGAACCTGCAAGGACAGACTTCCCCAAATCAGTCTTCAAACACGTGCTCTTGAGTCTCTGAGCACAAACACAAAGAAACAGCAACAAGGTTCGCCCAACACTGAGGCTGTTTTCCAAAGACCATCAAGTCTGGGACAGCCCTGTGTGGTGTATGACCTGCAAGGAGGAACACATGTGAGCGTGAGGAGAGGGCGAACCCTTCAGTTTTCTCTTTTCATGGACAGGAAAGTCATTTGAAAGGAACAAACACCAGCCCCATCCCTCCCCCTAGTGGTGGAAAATGGAACATACACTGGAAGACAGAAAGCAGAAGGGGGGGAAGGGAGACAGAGACGGCTGTCTGCAGATCTCCGCCATTTTGCAACCGGAGTGTTTGCTGACACAACGCGGCCATTGCAGCAGTTTTCCACTAGATGGGGACTGAAGGGGTCTGAAAGCTTGTGGATGGGGGGGAAATGGAAGCTGCTGAACGAAGCTCCAAATGTGAAGTCAAAGCTTTGAGGGCTAATCAGGAGTCTCAAATGGCTCATTCAAACATTAAAAGAAAATGTTTGATTAGGACACAGTTTCAGACCTGTCTGCAAGAATTAACCCCAAATGGTTCAGAGGAGGAATCCACATTTGGTCTTACATGTTACTGTCATGCAAATTGTGTCTTAACAGATTTATTTCTATAATTCCTGACGATTTAAAATACTCCAATCATTCAGTGTCCCTTGGTATGTAAAGGCCCTGATGTGACCTATCTTTAGATCTGCTCCAAGACACCTGGAAACAAGTCAGAGCAACAAAAACACAAAGCATAAACATCTTACACAATCAGCTGCTTTGCTTCCAGGGTGGAAAAACAGCAGGAGGCAACACCCAAATGACATAAAAAGATAAAATTTTTTTCCTTTCATTAAAGCATTAAGCAATGTGGAGCTGCTTGGCACGCGATGTTATTGTAATAAGATCAGAAATCAACCTTGCAGCCCAGTTTACATCAAAACGTGAAGAGTGGGGACCATTATCTTACAGAAATATGGCTCAAAACACATTCCACCTCCAGAATGCCATGTCATCCTTCCTTTTCATATCATGTCATATATTAACCAAACCAATAAAAGGAAACAAATTATTATGAGTCACAGAGCAAGTTAACCTGTTCTGGGACTCATTCACAAACAAAGCTAAACATGCAAGAACAGCTGAACCAATACACTAAGTAGAAAATGACAAATAGCGACGAAAACAGTTACTATGATTTTTATTTTATTTTTAACAACGGGGCAATGATCTTTATGATTATCCAAAGCAATCAAGACCAACTCAATACTGACTGTGACAAGTCAAAATCCAGCAGCAGGTAAATGTGGATGCTCGCATTAAGGCGCAATACCCTTCCTGTGAATTAATGAACAGAACATGGAGCCTTATGTTTACATTTATTTCTAAGCCACACATTCATCACCTCTCCAGGGACCTTGTTACAAACAGTAGAACACAGAGAGAAAAGAAGATGACATCAAAGAAAAAGACATGATTTCTGGATCTGGAGATCGGGTTTGTCGTTTTGTATGAGGACAAACAGGCAGTGCACTGCTACCACACAAAAAACATCCTAGCTCTTCAGTTAATAAGAACCAAGTTGCTGAGAAACCATCTCAAGAGAAGACAACAGGAACTTAAATAGTGTTGGTTATAACAAAAAAAGGCTAAAAAAAAAAAAAAAAAAAAAAAAAAAAAAAGGAGCAGGGAAGCTAGACTATGAATCTCCTCAGACCATTTAAAACCAACCAAGGATGAAGAGTATGAAGCTAGCATGTTTTTTCCCTTGTGTGCCTCCAGGAAGCACCATACCTGCTTTCTTCTCATGGCCTCCATTGAGGAGAGGGAGTGAGTGAGGAAGAGTGTGTGGGTTTGAGAGAAAGAGAGGGAAAGGGAAGGGGGAGGACAGAGAGACAGAAGGAGAGAGAGCGCGAGAACGTGTCGAGCAGATTGTTCCTCTTTGCCTTTTCTTTCCCCGCATGCACATTCACCTCGCTGGTCATGTGACCTGATGGCTCCCTCTGTCGGCCCTATTCTTTACAGGGTCTCCACGGAGCATGCTCAGTCTGTTCAAACAGTGACACCACTCCATTTCATTTTACTGGAAGACTTCGAAGCCACTGTAGGTGTCCACTGGAACCAAGCCACCTTGAAAATGCTCAAGCTCAGCAAGGAAAGAGAAAACCCTGCATGATCTGGAAAATGTGTTTTTATCTCACACTTCATAATTCAATAAACATTACATGCATTTGCAATCTTTATTTTTTTCTTTGAAGAAAATATGTCCAGTAATCATTGTCTAGACGCAAGCAGATGAGAACTACAGTATGGGAAGCAGTAAAGGAATAAAAAGGTCTATTGTTGATATCAGACCTCAATTTCAACTTCCTAACAGTAGTCCTTTGTCTCCACTGAGCCTTGGGCTAAATTCAAAAAGCAAAACCACATTGCCTGACCAAGCAACGCATATCAAAACCACAGAAACTAAGCAGCAACTCAATCTGCCATTAAAAAAAAAACAAAAACAAAAACAGGACCAAAGACCAAGTGCAAAAGGAGAAGGCCTCCTTGTCTAAGGGTCAACGTCATAAAGCATCAATGTCGGGTTTTTTATTGGCCTCTCTGCAGTAATTTTCTCTTTTTCTTACAATAATTTGCTCGTTTTCTGCATTTTATACAGTTTAAAAAGCAGAACTCTGATTACTTATGTTTGCCCAACAGACACATAAGAGAAAAAAAAATCCCAAACATTTCAAAGCAAGCATTTGCAAATGTTCTCCATTTCTGGTCAATTAACAACTAAAAGAATAGCAGATATAATTTCACAAGGTGAGCTAGTTTATTCCCCTCGGGGGACATGTCTGGTTGTAGGAATGCAGATCTACAGATGTCAGCAGGTTCTCCTGTTTCGACTTTTACAATGACAACTTAAACCTGACCTGCAAGTTTAGGTTTGTATACTAAGACCAATACAACAGCTTTAAGCCTGAAATTGAATACCTCACAACATACTCAAGAAAACACAATGTGAGCTAATTTTAACTCCCAAATAACCAATGTCTGTTTCCTTCCATGTCTCTATATGAGATGTAACAATATGCTGTACAGGTAACCAAAGCCTTGCTTGCATCCATGTCACTAACCTGGACTTTTCAGAGTTATGTAACAGGGCAGGCAGCATGGTTCTTAAAGCAGCTTTGTCCATGTTAGAGTGCAACTCTGGGAGAAACTAACTCTATATCAATCCGATGGATTGATAACACTTAAGCTGGATTTATACTCACGCGGCATCTGTGTAAGGTCAGTTACGTGTTTTTGAATTTCTGGAGTTTCTTTGTATATACGTGTGTGTGTGTATATATAT
>CM047993.1:24086567-24117533 GCA_026261665.1 Melanotaenia duboulayi
ATAAACTAGACTGTACCTTGTCATTACCTCTGTAAACCAACTGAAGCCACAACATCATGACAGTGATATAACTGAAATTGTGTCATCAGGATCTCGACTGTTAGAGTCCATGGGACGTGTCAATCCAGAGGGGGTCATGATGCGACGCTTACTGCCAGATGCCGTCAGTACAGTGTGTCAGCACCAAATTATGTCTGGCATATAGACAGAAATCGTGAGCTAATTCTCTCAATATTTTCTATGACTTTTACAAATTGATTTTTTAATTTCATGTTCTATCATCCATGTGTCCAATTCTTAGCACTTTCTCATATACGCTGTATAGAATCTGACATTCATACTACAACCCCCCACAAACCACCCATCTATCAATCTTCTATACCACGTAGTCCAATCCAGGGTTGTGGGGAGCTAGAGCCTTTCCCAGCAGTTAGCAGGCGAGAGGCAGGGTACAACTGGACAGGTCACCAGTTTATTACAGGACCAACACAGAGAGACAGACAACCAGTCCCTACAACATACAAATCTAGATAATTCGATCTCTTACAGTAATTAATTTAGTCCTTGTTCCACTCAAACGTCTGTAATTGCAGTAGCATTCCTATCATGTAATACACTGCCACCACTTTTAGATGCACCTATGAACTCCCCCCTTTATTATAATTCTTTGAAGTTGCAAGAAAAAAAATCTAATAACTCTCTAGAGATGACAGGGATCTTTCTCGTCTTTTAACCAGATGGAGATTTGTTGTCCATGGAGGACTAGATGGTATTTCCAGGTCTACCTTAACGCTGCCACTAACAACAAAGCCACAACTGTGTTTGATGGGTTCTTGTCAGCTGTCAGGCAATATGGCATACCATCACGAGTTAGGTAAGTAGTCAAAAACGTATAATGTGCTTGACATTCATCTACTGGGCTGTTCTAGACTGTTGATACAAGCAGAATTTTACTGTCTGATTTCACTGTTTACAGGCATATCAGACCTCCTCTTGCCCCAACCTCAGGCCAGACAAAGAGAGTGAAAGTGTGAAGGTGGCTCATTTCATGGTTTAGACAATGGGGGAGAACAGGAGCTCTCACATTTCAGGCAGAAGTGTGCACAACCAGCTGTTAAAAATGACCCAAGAACAATAAGATATTAAAATAAACTACTTCTCTCGCTGTGTATATCTTTTCAGAACTGAACGCCTGTGGAGGGAAAACGTCCTGGACCTTTTCTACACAATGTTCACTCAGCTTGAGATTCAGGGAATCAATCCTGGTGAAGAAACTGACCTCTGCATCTAATTCAGCATCATCTTCAGGCATTCAAAGAAGCTTGGAATCAGCACAGACTGAGAACAGAAAACTCTTCACCCTGTCAACTCTGGTCGTTGTACAGAAAGGAGGGACATGACTTTTCACAGGTACACAAGGATCTAATCAGAAATAGTTATTGCATACATTTTACTGTGTGGATGGGACACAAGTCTACTTCTGCTGGGGTCAAACAACAAATAAAGTTAATACCTGAAAAGAGATAATTGTGACTTTGGATAACCCGAAAGCACGTGCACCTGTTGGTTCAGCAGGAGAGTAAAGTGACAAAACAAAACATTTAGAATTATTTTTCAGATCCACCCATCCTCTGGCAGTGTGAGTGATATTTGAGGTTTCATTTTTGATTCACTGTAGTCTGTTTTCTAGTATAACTTAAAAATTTTCACTTTAGTTTAGTTAGGGTTTGGGTTACGTTAGTTTATTCATAGTTTATTTTGCTGTTTTCTTTGTTTTTTTGCTGAGATCAATCAGATCCAGCATTACGATCAAACTACACAAATAGCACATTTTTACATAAACATGCATATCCAGTCAGAAATCCTGTGCCTAGTACCAGGTCCAAATACGTCCTGCGTCTACACATATTTTATTAACACATATTTAAAAATGTTTTGCCATCTAGACTTTCTGTTATCTATTCTGATCCTCCCATGAAAAATACAGTTGATTGGATCTCTCCTGGATTAGCCGCATTTTCCAGAGAACTACATTCATTTCCTAACGCAGATCCTTGCGTCGTTTTTTCGGACAAACTTAGTAGAAGAGATGTTATGCCTGATGTGATCTGCTCGACCACATGTCGAGTATGTGACAGGAAGTCTTTTTTTGTTACAACTCATTAGAAAATACACTCAAAAACAGCAAATACAGAAATGAACAAGACATCCTGATAACACACATAAAGAGAAAAAGTTTGTAATGCAAATTAAATGGGTTCATTTTTTTAACATTTTTTTTTTTTTTTTGCAATTAATTAATGAATCAATAGAATTAACCGTTCAAGTCCTATCCCTAGTTTTTATACTACCAAAAAATGTATTTGCGTTACAATTGTGGTTTACTACATATTATGTAGAACATAGATATATAAACCATGATGAGTAGAGAGGGGTGGGATTTCCAAAGAAGTGTAGACTTCTTTCCACATCTTTATATTATTAATATTCTTTTTTCATTATTTTCTTTATGTGTAGTCTTTCTTTTGTTTGTTTGAAATTCATTCATTCATTCAAACATAATATTTATTATCACGGCATCATGAAGTTTTAGACATGGCATGATGTATCTTTAAGGATGCATCTCTATCTTAACATCTTTTTTTTTTTTTTAAATAAAGGTATCAACTTTTAACAACTGTTAAAGACTTTACCACTTACCATTGGGTTCATTATTTTAAATAATTAATTCAATAATTCAGAGGTTTTTGTGCTAAAAACAGGACATTTCTACCCTGGAAATCTTTAAAAATGGTTTAGAACTCCTATAGTTCTGGAGCTTGTGTTGCAGTGTTATGATTTAATTCCCTGGAAGAGGAGATCCTAGCATGCTTCTGACACATCCTGCTTGCTGATGCTGAACTCCCTGTGTGCTCACTCTAATCACTGCAAACAAATACTCCTACACTGCTCTGATTGTAAAAACAAAACGTCTACACTTAAAAGAGTTTCTCTTCTTCTCTCCTGTAGATCAGGAGGCTGGAAACTTGAGTAAAGCCACAGAGCCTCAGAGAGAGGCTGAGTCTTAACCCAGCTTACTGTTTGTAATATACTTTATTGTTTTTTTGGTCTTTTTTTTTATTCAATAAATGTTTCTCAGCAAGTGAACAAATCATTCAGAAACCCCTTTTTTGTTCAAGTCATCTATTTATTGAGCTTTCATTTGCACAAGTATGACATCTTTTTTTTTTTTTACTTTCCCAGATCATGGACAATAAGTTTACAGTAAGCACATCTGCTGCGATGTAGATTTACAGACGAGGCAGGAGGAGAAAAAAGATGAAGATGGAGCTTCTACCACAACGGCCATCAGGAAAGTTCTTGCTGGTGTCATTTAAGACAATCATTGGAGTTTTTTTTTTTTTCTCTACAAGCCAGATCTGCCTGTTTGGTCCCTCTGGTCACAGAAAACACCGATAACCTCTTTGGGATTTTGGTAAACAAAAACAGCAGCCGCCACAGATAAATCCACGTGTCACATGACTACGAGCCCAGGTTTAAATCTAACCCTACAAATCACTACAGACTTAAATTATTACAGCATTATTTCAGATTCAGGCCTTTTCATTCATTGGCTCATGAAACTTTGATGTTAGAGCATGAAATACTTAGATGTTTAATGAAAAAAAAGGCTGAATTTAACGTATAAATATTAGTAAACTTTAAACTGTCACAGTGCTGAACTTTGAATATTTTGTCAGTCTGAGCTGTTTTAGGTTTTAGGATATTTATATATTATCTAAATATCCCATTATTAAATTTATTTCAATTAAATGGCAGTTTTTCCAGATTTAGACTAGAAATCTAGCTTGTTTTTTTTTTCAGATGAAGCATCAGTTTGGCTCGTAATCCAACAATAATCACTGTTGTAAATAATTTATATTGCACCTTCTTGTTGTGATGCACGTTCACCTTATTCTGTCTGCTTTCTGCACTTTATTCTGTAATAAGAGCGGCTGTAGCGAGTGAATTTCTCCACTGTGAGATTAAAGTTCAATCTAATCTAATCTACCTGTTAAACCTCATACAAGACTCTATATGTACATGAGTCTTGATATAGCTTCTTACTATATATAAGTGGATAAAAGTACAATGAAACTACAAGATTGTATCACTGGTCCTTTAAAATACAGGCCAATGGGATGATAAAGGGTTTTTCCAGACCTGGACCAGTGTCCTGTGGGCTGCAGTTTGTGGTCACAGTGACAAGGCCAACAGTCATGAAACTTTAAGATGCAACGCTGTGGCAAAAGTAGGAAATAAAATAAGAAAAAACCAACACATTGCAATCATCGGCAGTGCATTCATCAGGTACAACTGGAGAGTTGTATTTCACGTTCATTTAAAAAAGGGGGGAACAATGCCTCAAGTCCAAAGAGTAAAATAAAGTTAGTGGTTTTTACAACAGGTGTAAGAAGAGGCTCCAGCTCCTGAAACAAAACTCTTCAACTAGGCTTCTTGTTCTTTTAAGTGCACGTTTCCTCTGTCGCCGTTTCTCATGAGGTGCAAAACGCAGCTAAAAGCATGACAGTGCAAAGACATCTAACATCCAAGACTCCACAAAGAATTCCTAAATTCAGGTCTGACAACAGCTAAATCCAGCTTTGAGGACTGAACTAATTTTATCTGATTGGAGAAACAAAGAAAATAAAATGGAAGCAATAGATCTCTGTATTTATCAGCACATGATGGAAACTGTACAGCAATACTGGCCCGAGTGTGTGAAGAATGAATGTGAGGCCATCACAGCAACACTTTTAATCAGTTGGCATTATGAGTAAAAAATAAAAAGAATAAAAATCATCTTGGAAACATTCTTGCATATATATATAAAAAATGTGAATTAAAAAAAGAGAATTACCACATCTTTCAAACACAATCTTGCATTTGTTTGCACAAACATGTCATTTTAATAAACAATGGTAATTAGATGCCTTAAACGGACCTGCTGCTCTCGGTGGAATGTCGAAGTACGATGAGGTCCGACTTGCAGAGACATCTCGTCATCCATTTTTCCAGACATGCAAACTTCAACTTTATGCTGGAATAAATATTCAAGGAGCCAGAAAAGTCAGCGAGTTAGACCGTGTTTGGTAAACGTGATGGATAACTTCAAAAAAAGAGGAAAAAATTCAGACACATTCCACAGCGATGACCAAAAGTATGGATGTACAGACATTATTGGCGAAGGTCACTTTTGTCCGAGTGTTTGATGAACGAGAGCTGCTACTGATCGACGGATATCTTCTCCCCCCGGGGTGCATATCTTTTCCATCGGCTCTAATACAGCATGATACTCCAGAGAACATATAAAAACTAAAAAGGCATAAAGAAGCTTTACAGTAAAAGAGAACCAACTGAGCTGTTGGATGAAGTCAAAAACATGCAGATACAAAAACAAAACAATTGTGGCACCCTTTCACCTTTTCTCCTCTTTCATTTTCTGACTTAAATCTGCCATCCATCTACAGTATGCAAGCAGAAATGTCCTCCAGCTTCCTCTGGAGAATGTTCTAATGACATGTTGCCATGCTAACACTGAACTCTGTCACCGTGGCGACGCCTCCGCTTCCTTTTAGCTCCTCTCATCAACATCGTCCAAAAGAGCGGGAGGTGTTGAATTTTATAACTTGGAGTGAGTGATGCTGACAGATCAACTGTCCCGGGATAAAAAGGGGGGGTAAAAACAAAGACAGCCCAGCTGCTGTTGCTTCATCTTGAGGAAAAAAGCTTATCTGCTCCGATATGCATCAGATAACGTGGCGTGAGTTGTACTGTGGCAGGAAATTAGTCCAAATAAACCAAGAAAAAAAAAAACTCTGTCCTCCTGTGTAATCAGAGCGCTGTGCTTTATAGTGGAAGCAGTGGAGAGTCCCGGTGTTTTGACGGTCTGGTCCCACAGTGGTGATGCTGATGCTGATGTTCCAGCTGATTGGCTGGAGCGGTCAGAAGTAGAGAGCGGGCTCGCTGCTGTAGTCGGACAGGGAGGAGCTGTCGGCCGGCGTGAGCTGAGGGAAAGAACATCAAACTCTCATTTCAGATAGGAACAGGCTAGTTTAATCCCAAACTAACTGTGAGAAATTGGTTCATGGAAGGGGTTGGACTGCCACGAAACCCAAAATAACATACGTTGATGTTCATGGACCACCAGAAACTTCACAAATAAGGAGGATAAAGTGGTTTTTTTGGTGGATTCGTTTCAGCGCTGTAACAAAGATCTCACCCATCTAGGGACCCCCAGTTTGGGAAAGGCAGAGTTAGACTACGCTACGGGTTTATTTGCAGGATTATTTAGCACTTCCTATAACCCGAAGAGGTCTCAGGCTTTCAGATTTCTCTGGAAGGTCCATTATTATTATTATTATTATCATTATTATTATTATTTTTATTATTATTATTATTACATTTTAACTCAGTGGCAACTCAGTGTTTTGACTAACTGATGTGGTGATGGTAGAGATCAGGAATGAACTCTTTTTTTTTTCTTGTTAGAAGTTTAATTGAAACAACAATACAAACAAAAGAAACTAATTAAATAAATATGGCAGAATTAGCTTTTTGGTGAGTTTTGGGGATTTGTTTGTAAGCTCATTAGGGGAGCTTTAGTAGTGTATCTAGGCACTTATTCTCACCATGACGTCCTCTGTCATCTGCATCTGCTGGGAGGCAGCTTCTTCCTGGTAAACACTGTCCTCATGTTTCTGCTCCTGCCAAGTGCTGAAGTCTACAGAGTGCTTGGGGATGTAGCTGGAAAGATCTACAAAATATAATTTTACTTTGTTTTAATAAGAAAAAAAAACAACATATGTGAAAAACACGCAGGTCATATTAGCGTTTCTTTCAGAAGTCATGCTCAGATAAACACTGTTTAACTCAACAAAGTGGGGTTTATTTCCTCTTAACACAGTTTTCAAATTTTACATCATTTTTAAACAACAATTGGGGAAAAAAGTAAATTCAGTGAGAAATGAGGAGCTGATGCAGTGAAACCAGGACTGTGCTGCACTCAGATGTAGTTAACACTTTGTCCAGTAGGGGGCTCTGTAATCACATAAATCCTCAAAGCAGAAATTAGTGTTTCTTACACGTTTCTACAGCATAAGATGTCTTTAAATCAATTCTGCTTTCCAAACATATTTTTCAACTTAAGCTCTTACTCTTGACTCCCCTAAGTTTCCAGAAGAATGAATAAATTCTTGCATCCCTCTGATAGTATTTACTCTCTTTACCTATTCCTTTGGATACTTGTTTGTTAGGAATAAAATTCTTAAACAGGAAAAAAATGGACAGGTTTATGCACATTTCCCTGACAAAATACCATAAGAAAGAGATGCCATGGATGCTCTTGGAGTCTTAATTAACTAATGAACTAATTTAAAGAAAAAACAAAATCAATTAAACTGTATGTTAAAGGTTTTACAAAGCATCACAAAACTGATCAGAAATGTCCAAAAATCCTGTTCCACCCTCATTTCTTTACATATTGTCAGGAAAAGTGGAAACAGATGAGGTTTACTGAAACATTTGGCACTTTAAACAAGGTTAAGAATTCAATCTGAACCCTCTTAGACAAGATTTGTTAGACTTTTTTTTAAGTGGTTGTCAGCAATAGTTTCCAAAATCTGTTCTTTCTTCTGCTCTCGGTCCAGATGATCCCACACTGCTTCAGTAATGTTGAGATCTGGGCTCTGGGGAGCATTCATCCCTCCATCAGTCCAGTTCTCGTGTCATATCTCAGCCGTTTCTCCCTGTTTCCGACGCATAAATAAACTTTAAAAGACCTTCAGGAAGCCTGAAGAACTGTGGCTTGAGAGCATTTTAAAAGATTAAAATAAAAGTCTGACTCCTTGGAAGCAAAATATAAGTTTAGATAGTCCTTTTCTACGCCAGTTTCCAGCTTTCCTTATAAAGAGCTTGAATTTACTCTTAGATTAAAAAAAACATGTTCCAGCTGCCTGTGTAACAACCTTCCTGGATCATCAGTGTGTGATGATGGGAAGCTGCTGACAAGAGTGACAAATGAAGATCTGGACTTCTTTGTTGTGTAAAAGTTAGACAAAAACACCCCTGAGTGCAGCACAAAGCCCCTTTCAGGTCTCAAGGCAGAATTTAATTAGTTTCCGATCATGAAAACATGGACATTAACTTTCGTGTTTAAGTCTAAACATCTTGTGTTTCGCATCATCTCACCGTTGTTGGTGTGCGAGGGTGAGCCGGCAAAACTGGCTCGAGGGATGTGGATGCGTCCCACCATGCTCGGCTGTTCGTCCGCCACCTTCTCGTCCTCATCCTCGTCCTCCTCCCCGCTGTCCCACACGCTGCTCTCCGACGGGTACTCGTACGTGCTGTGCAGGCTCGACTCGTTGAAGGAGATCTTGAGGTGAAAACAGATGCAGAAAAACCCAAATGATGAGTCTGGATTTGGTGATTTTAAACTGGATATTGAAGCGTTAACTGGGAACCCAAAGATGTCGTCTCATTTCAGAACATTATACTCATTTCTGAAATTTTTGGAGAGCTAGGCTACAGTTTTTGTCTTGCAGTGGACCAGGTGGCTGCCTGGCAGGACCAATGAATGACCTGTGATTGATTACCTTCGATGTGTGTGAATCACTATTCTCTGCATCACAAACTCAAAAAGAGCTTTCCTCCCCTCTGGTGTTGCCATGGAGATCGCTGCTGACACACCTACAGAAAACAGCAGGTTTGTCCATATCTTCCCCTCCTGAAGCAGTCAGCTGACTGCTCTTAACTTGCTGTACCAAGCTCCATCTACTCTCTAGGCCCTGATACAAATCTGCACTAATCTCCGTCACAGGGCCTCCAAACCAGCAGCTTCACCAAAGACGCCAGTTCAGAGCTCAAAGTCATGTTGTCTCCAAACTCATCACATCAAATATGTTCGACATCCTGTTTCCTTATGCAGGCAAAGTTCATATAAGCAGCAACTTGAACTAACTGTGCACAGAGTACTATTTATTTTAAATAAGGGAGTGTCCAAAACGCTGCCTACCAGGCTCTGACACCATGACTGGAGGATTTGGTTTATGGATTCTGGACAAAGTCTACAGATAAAACAAGATCAGTCCTGCAGACATACAGTAGGGCACTGATCTACGGGTAAGATGAAGAACTAAAAACTCTGCAGATTGTTAATGATCAGAACAAATAATAGTTTGAGCAACACGTAAATTACAACACCTAAACTTATGATGAATGGACTTTAAGGTTGACTGTTAAAGCAAAAGGACGATTTGCAGTAGTTTCAGTATGAGGATCTTTTGCTTCAGGGTGAAGGTCTATAGATAAAAACAAAGGAAGAGTCATAAAATAAAGGAATTACTCCATCTTTCAATTTGCATTTCTTAAAATAAGTTAAATACAACCTTAGATGAAGAACAGGTATTACACCATGTCATGATCTCTTTAACAAATATGAAGCAGAAATGTGTAAGATTGCATAAACTAAATTAATATAACCTGTAGAACCAGCTGAAATAACTAAAAATAACTTTTCTGTGGGACATTATCTGTCTATTTCATCCATTTCTCTCCTCTTTACAATGTTGCTTCAGTTCATTGAGGTTCATTTTTGCGCACAGCCTTTCATTCAGATTGAGGTCTGGACTTTAACTGGACCATGTCAACAACTCGATTTTCATTTTCAGTCTTTCTGCTGCTTTGTTTGCAATCATTGTCCTTTCATGACCCAGCTCAGACAAGATTTAGTGGTCAGACAGTAGGACCCAGGACTGATTAGAAACCTTTGGTATAAGGAGAAGTTCATGGTCAACTCACTGACTGCAACATGGCCCAAATCATCAGCCCTCCACCACCGTGCTTGCTAGCTGGTATGAGCTGTTTGTGCTGATATGCTTTGGTGGGGTTGCTGTGCATCATGATTAAACATCTCCATTTTGATTTAATTTCTGTGGTTTGATCAGATGTAACTAYGCAAACCTAAGATGTGATGTGTCCCGCTCTTTTTAAATAAAGGAAGCTTTCTAATGCAMCCCTTCCAAACAAGCCATACTTGTTCATTCTTTGTCTAATTGTTCCGTCATGAACTTTAACATTTAGCATGCTAACTGAAGCCTGAGTAGTCTAACATGTAGCTCTTGGACTTTTTGTAGTTTCTCTCAAATGTCTCCCATCTCTGAACAATCTCCCTTTCTGTAGAATGATGGATTCCAAATAGTTTGGAAATGACCTTATAACCCTCCCCAGATCCATGAGCAGCAACAGATGCTTCTCTGAGTTCATTGCTGATGTCTTTCCTCCTTGGCATTGTGTTAAAACATACCTGAAAGTATTCACACTGTCTGATGAACAGTAGCAACACTCGGCTGCTACTAACCATCTTAAATCATATGGAAGCAGTAGGGGAGCACATTAAAAAGACAGACTGTAAATTACTGACCGAGACAGCAGATTTACCTCCCATATTGAGATGTTGGGGAATACAAAGAGCTCCAAACTGTCCAGACTCCATTTCTAATTATCAATGTGTGGATTTAAGTGGAACAAGTCCAGTACAGGGAGACCCCATCCTGCAACCCAGACAACCTGAATGATCTGCTGCTGGATTCTCTACTGAGTCTTGACAGATCTCACTTTTCCATTTTCCTCCTGACAATGGAAACCATTAGTATTCAGTATCAACACAATCTACAATGCCAGTATATACAGAGCCATCAACAATAATTTTCCCCCTGGAAAAGGGCACCTAGTCCAAGACGTATCCTAATTTTAGCCCTTAAACCTCTCACTTCACAAATAGAGCCTTTCTCTGCTGAACTGGCATCCTGTATCAGAGGAAGTGTCTGGATGCCAAAAGCAAGTCCCATCAATAAATTAGGCTGGCCACTGGGCTTGCTTCCTCTTTCAGTCTTTCCCTTTTCTTTTTGTCTGGCCGGCCGGCTCTCTCCTCACACAAGACTCCTGTTAGCTGAGACTCCTCAGCTGCGCCTCAGTCCGACTTCCTATGTCCCACTTCACATCTGATCCGAGTCAGTGGAACAAGGGGAATGACAAAACTCCTGCAACTTCTTTAGAGGCCTCTCCTGCACTAAAGCTAGCCGTGGGTTCTGTTGGTGTGTTAAAAGCCTGCATCGTGGAGGCAGAAGTGATTTGTCCTCTTTCCTCAGGGTGTGTAGGGGTAGGGGGGTAGATTCAGGCCTGGTTTATCACAGGGTGCTCAAACAGGATGCTTTTGCATCAGCAGGACACCAGCAACTGCTTTTTAACATGAACATAAACAACATATCAGATGCTGAAACTAAGACATTTTATCATTTCATGGAAATATTAGCTCTAACTATGGAAGCTACTCTCACATTCCTTTATTACATTCTCTTAAATGTAATGTCCACACATTATTTCATACAAAATGGAGCTCACTATGGAGCTGACTAAGGACAGAGTTGAAACTTTCCATCACCATGGCACATTGTTTTTTGTCTGCTCTGAAGAGATTATGTGTTCATCACAACTAAACCCCAACACATAACACGCAGTGGCATCAAACTGAGCATGTATTACTTTATTCCACAAGTTCCTTTCACTCCACATTCCCTTACGCTGTCCTTTTTGTGGTTTGCATGCATTTATGGGGCCTAAACAGTCACAGGGGAAGACTAACAACAGGAGAGGCAGCAAGCCAGCGGATGAGATTATGTCTTCATGAATGTGTCTTGGCCAACAGACGAAATGGGAGCAATGCCAGTAATTTCTTTCCAGTCCACCCAGGATGGCATGTCCTCGTTTGGTGAAAAGTGGTTCCTACTGAATGGACAAGCAGAGCGCCAGCTACCCAACAGGGCTGACCGGGTTTGGATTCAACAGCTCAGGGCTACAGAAAAGCTCCTGACAGCATGTGTGTGTGCGTGTTTGTGTTGTCTTGACTGGGTGTGCAACTCTGAGGTATTTAAAATAAACTAGTTTATATACGGTGTGTGTAAATCCAACCTTAAGCGACACGTGTAAGCAAACTAAACAGGCTAACAATGTGTTGCTGCTCAGAGCAGAGTGACCAGATGCCCGATTAGAGCTAATCTCCAGCCAGGTAGGTAATATTAGAACAGCATCACAATGAACCGGCTAAAGAGTTGAGCTGCAGCTGCATTAGCTGCTTGAGGAGAGGGATGTCATGGCCCGCATGCAGCATATCATCTCCACATATTTATCATTAATGATGAAAGTGAGCAGCAATTATTTATCTTTAAGATAATACTAATATTTTGGAATTTGCATGGCTGGTTCCTTGAAAATATAAGGCAAAAAATAAGCTTAATCTCTGTATATTAATGTTTACTGTATAGTCAAATAGTCAAAATATAACTACGAGGGAACAGATGGTCTCACAGATCTTCAGTTTAATACAATAGGTATAAATAGACTTTTTAAACCTTTATGAGCTGCAATGAAAGTAGGAAACCACACTGGATATGGACCTGATCCACATGTCATCAGTAGTAGTAGCCATGTTGACATGTTTTTTCTTTCTTATAAATTTGTGTGAACGCTCTTTCTGCAGTCATTCTCGTTGAGATTCTTCTTCTGACTTTCACACGGTTTCTAGGCGTAATTTAGGATATTTAAACCATTCAAAGTCCAAAATAGTCATTTCAATTAGCAGAAGGGTGATCACAAAGAACCTTTCCATATCTTTCATAATTTAAGAAATATTCCACTTTTTCACTTTTTTTTTTACATTGATTTTAATGGAACCTTCACAATTATTTTATGCACACTACTTCAAAATGTATCTCCTTCCACAAAACTTCTCCTAAAGACACCAATTAAACTTCAAAATATTCTCAAGACAATGGACTGCAGTTCTGCCTTTTGAATTTTTTTTTAATCTTACACAGTTTTAGAAAAAAAATCACATTCAAAGACTTACTTCAGATTCAGTGAAATTCAGCGTTTATAATGGGTTGCTATGGAGCAGAGCCAGAGAGGGAGAACACAAAAAAATAAAAAATATTTTTAACATGATGCTACGGCCACAGCTATTGTACTACAAGCTTCATTTCACCATCAGAAAAAAGGAAAACCTCTGCTCTCAATGTGACTTTCACAGACTTCAGCCTTTTATCCAACAAACCTCTGAATCCAAGGAGTACCCTCCAACTGCTACTTAGACTCCCATATGAACTGGCAGCAGGATTTCTCACAAAAAAACACTGAGGTTACTATTTTTACCTCTTTTTAATGTCCACAATTTTTAAGGCAGAGAAACAAATGACACACTGATGTGTTCAGCAATGCTTCATGGTTCCTGTGGTGGAACAACTGTGTCAACAGGAGTTAGAGTTTGTTCATAAAATTAGGTTTGGGGCAAAGTTTGAGTGCAAGTTCAAGCTTGCACTTTTATTTAGCCTGGTGATATCTTCAACAGTTTCAGAAAAAAAAACACTGAAATATTTGAAAATTCTCTAATGTTTTAAGTAGAACATCCATCTAAGTCTGCTCTTTGAAAAAATTTGGCAGTATTTCAAGTTTTCAGCTAAGTCGGTCCCCATCATTCAGCTCACTTTCTTAGAAAAGCATCCTCTTGTTTAAACTTTGTGACATTACTCAGTGGCAGATTCAATTTGATCAGATAACTAAGAGAAACTGTGTCTTTGTGTCTGCCTTTCTTTAATAAAACCCGATTGTTTAAATAATCTCATAACTTGATTCAACAACGCAATTCACCTAATCAGTGGTTATGTGTAAATTTGCTGAATGCCAACAGCAACCAGCTGCAAATATGACACGCCTTAGCAACACATTACACTGGAGAGGCAACAAACAAAACAAAATAATAGATGATGGATCGATATTAGCTTCAAAACACATGAAATACTTCAATAACAAAGACAAAGCTAAAACCACAGTACTCCCACTGAAACCCCGGCAGCTGTGGTCTGTCAAGTATACTCAGGCCAAACACGCGTGTTGGTGGATTTCTCCATCGCATACAAGGTAGAATCACTTCACTGCTCAGCTGAAGGTGCTTTTAGTGCTACGATATGACAACACTGTTACAACTGTGGGTGCTCAACACATGTAGGTGGCTGGTGCTCACAGCTCAGAGCTGAGGTGTGGGATGCAAACAGTCCCAAATAGAAAAATCTGTGTTTTCACTGCCATGCCTGGAGACTCTATGAGTCACTGCTCTGACAGCATGAGCTCCAAAGCCTTCTGTGAGTACACACGAGTGTTTACATCTCCCTGCATCATCACTGTGGATTATCTGACTAATGAGAGAGAAAAGTGGGAGTGAAGAGATGTTTCTATCCTTCCATTTATTCTTATTAATCAGTTTCAGGTCAGAAAAGGCACATCAATTACTTTTTGACCCATCTATAAGCCTTTTTTTTTCTTTTCGCATTTGTGAACGGGCCTGCTTAAACTAAGATGACTGTCCACTCTAAATGTAAGGCGACACCAGCAGGGTGGAGATCGAAACCTATAAGTAGTCCACTCCCAAAAGAAACACTCATTCACACACACTTTCATTGCAGAAGCATTGAGTACTTGACTCTCATGCCAAAATGATGACGATGATGATGATGGGGTGTGTCTGAAAAGCCACAATTGAGACAAAAGAAAAGGATCACACACAGGCTTGTGTTGATAGTTATTTCTCTGGGAAAGATCTATATTGGAACAAAAACCTATTCTTCTATTCTTTACATCTTTTAAATTGTGTTTAAATTAGACAATGGCTTTTTTTATTCAAAGGAATTCTGAGTATAATATGCAGAAACGTCATAATCACAGGACATACTGTATCTGTGGCAGTCTATGATTACAAAGGCCTCCAAGTGGAGGGAACCCATGGGTGCATCACATAATGACCTTTTGTTGATTTGCTGCTCGGTGGCTGAACAGTTGATTGGATTTTGGACACGATGAGCCTGGTGTTTCAGTATAGTTGGGCTTTGGAACAGAGATGAGACAATTATGACACAGTTTCGAGGCAGCAAAGAGGAAAGAGGCCAAGAAAAAGTGATCCTATCCAGGTCCAGGACAAAAGATAGATGATAAAGAGCTCAAAGATAAAAAAAAAAAAAAAANCATGATAAAGAGCTCAAAGATAAAAAAAAAGAAAAAAAAAAGAAAAATCTACATCATTAAAAACCATTGTAATTCTGACATTGTTTGTTTATCCCATTTTTTTTTCTTTACCTCATAGCCTTGTAAAAACAGCTGCAACTGATGAAATTAATGTGTCTAACAGGCTAATGAACGCAAACAAGCTAACGCAGCAAAAGAAAAGAAAAAACATCCCTTTTTAGGTTTTTAAAATGAACTACACAGTCTCACTTTTGGGAACATTTGCAGCTGTTGTATTTAAAAAAAAGAAAAAATAAAAAAAAATCACTGAGTATTTTCTGCAGAGTATGGNATGCAGCTGTTGTATTTAAAAAAAAAAAATAAATAAAAAAAAATCACTGAAAAAAATAATCACTGAGTATTTTCTGCAGAGTATGGGCCTGTTTAAGCTAACAAACAAGCTACAATGCTAAAACATAAACCTTTTTTTTTTATAATAAATTATATCAGTCTGACTTTTAGGGAACATTTGCAGCTGTTTTATTAAATAATAAGAACAAAATCCCCTAAAAAAATTCATCACAGCATTTTCGGCACAGTATAGTCTGGGCCGATCTAAGCTAACAAACAAGCTTACATGGCTAANTCACTGAAAAAAATAATCACTGAGTATTTTCTGCAGAGTATGGGCCTGTTTAAGCTAACAAACAAGCTTACATGGCTAAACAACAAACCATTTTTCAAAGTTTTGAAAATAAATTATATAGTGTGATTATTGGAAAACATGCAGCTGTTTTACAAAATAAGCACAAAACCACTTAAAAAAAACATAACTCAGCATGACATTACGAGCATATTAGCTTAGCTTGGCACAAAGACAAGAAGGAGAGGAGTTGACTATCAGGGTTTTCACCATTAGTCACACAGCTGTTGCAGTGATGTTGCTCGTTACGCGTCCTGCGCCCCCGACACATTAAAATCTAAAAGAAGGACGCAGTAAACTCACTATTGATGCGTCCTGGGGGGGGCGTACCTCATTTTTCCCAATGAAACTAATACATTGTGAATATCAAATCATGTTTAAAATGACAAAAACTAGCCAAAGAAACTTCAATGTTTCCCCTACACTGACTCCATGGCTATATTGTTAGCTCCATGCCTTCAAAATGCAGAGAATTAAATCGTTTTACATGAATGTAAAATTTCTTAGCCAAGCACAGCAGCGGTAGGCTACTCTTCTTTCAAACATCTGCTCTGCATGTGAACGCAGCATGCAGAGTGCTGTGGTGTTTTATTTTGTTCCAAAAGGGGAGTGCTTAAAACCAAATACGTGTATGAAAACGAACCATGTGCACGGTAAACATTGGGTGCGTGTACGTGATATAAGTGAGTAAATTAGTACCCAGGAGTGACATGCATGTCGCGAGGAGGCATTTCTGCACTGCGAGGAAATAACACAGTGTTTGCAAGCAGAGAATCACCCTCATGAGAGTCCATCAATCCACTGTGTGCACATATGTGGACTAATGTCCTCGCACTGGCGACCAACATGCTCTAAATTCTGTCACTGTCGGCTAGACAATCCTCACTCGCGCAGTTGCAGGAAGCATTGTGGTTATTATCGGTATTGCAGTCTTAAGTACATGAGTATTGGCATCACTTTTTCGACCTGATGACTATGTCCATTTTGTTCATGTCTTTTCTTGTGTATGAAAAATGCAGGTTTTTAGTTTCCATAAATTCAAATTTACTGATGGTGAAAATGCCCTGGCCCACATTATCACACATCACCGCATGCGTACCAGCAAAACCATAAAATTACCAAATATTTGTTTATCCTAACAGTCTGTGTAGCAAAGGTCACAATATTTGTATTTTAATTCTTTCACGATGCTCAAAGAAAAGATGCTGCACCATATGAAATGAAAGATAATGAGATGAAAACTGAAACATGTTGGAGAACCGATGCTGGAATAACTGACCTCAGTTACGCTCTGGGCCCAATAAAAAGACACTATCAAAGGGCTGAGCTGTTTGGGTCTCCACCCACAAAAAACTCTGATTTGGGTTTGTTGATTAAAGAACACACTCCATTCAAACATCTATATTAGACCCTGTTTTAATTCTGTTCCTCTTTGCCTGATAAAAATTCTCCTTGATGCTGCCGCCCATCCACCAATTACAGAACCTACAACCTCTACACTGACGTAAAAGTGTGTGTGTGTGTGCAACAGATAGACGAGAGTGTGTCCTTATCCTAGAATCCTAATGACAGGATAGAATGGCCTTGGCTGGTGTTGCCCTGGCGACAGGCGCCATGGATATGTGACAGAGAGAAATGGGAGAGTGGAGGTGAAGACAGAGAGACACGTCTGCGAGACAGACAGCTTTGGATGGAGGACAGGAAAACAGATTATCAAGAGCTTACACGACTCACATTAGAGCAAATTGTGCAACAGCTACATTAATATATTTACATGTTGCACACCTCAGACCTCGGATGTAAAAACCAGGAAAACATTCAGGAGATAACGCACAACCTCATGGAAAGATTATTTGAATAAAATTTACATTAGGTTACATCTAGCTGCAGACTCCCAACCTGGTTTTGTGTTTGCAATCGAGGAAGCAGAACTGGATGTTCTCCGAGTTTTACAAAAGATTTAACCTTCCAATTACCATTATAGCCTAAGAAATGAACCCAGAACTGGTGTGTGTGAAAGCAGATTACGGAGAAACAGAAGAGGTAATAAAATCCGTGACCTCCTCCTGCTCTTCGCCCACAATTTCTTTTTATAAACCTTTCAAAAAAGCCCCGTTTGTTAGCGTCCTCTGCTTTTAGGCTCTTCAGCTTCTTAGTCATGCACTCTAAAGACACACATGTAGACACACAGACACTAAATTAAACATGACTATGTTAGCGGGGCTTTGCTGACTGAATTCTAATTACACTGACTTTGCTGGGTTGCACATGTGCCCGAGGCCTATGCGGGAAACATGCGAGTGCATACAAGAGTGTCCAAAAAGAAGAAGAAGAAGAAAAAAAGTGTGTTTCCATGTAGAGCAAACACAAGGAAATGCTTAAGAGGAAACCATATTTGCACCGCATGTGATATCAGTAGTAAAAACAGAAGTAGCACCTCTCTCATGTGACAGACAGTGTCTTTTAAAGGTGTTAAGGGAATTGTGCTTCAAAACAGCCATGTGTAAACGGCAAATCTAGAGAAAGAAAGCAGCACAAGTCTTTTTTAAGCTAACCTGACTAGGAAAAGCCTCTCTATAGTAAGCAGGTGTCTTGGATGGAGTGCTGGCCTTCTGAGTGATGCATCTGCACCACGGGAAGTTAACCCAAAGACATAAAAAGTTGGAGTCGAGCTTCTAAAGCTATTTAAATTTTGACATTAATACTTAATTTTTATCTTATGCTCCACATGTTCATCTGGATGCAAAACAAACTGTATGGCCTCTTTTTTTTTATGAAACATGGATGTCTAAAAGCATCATCAGTTACAGAAGCTTCAAATTTTAAGCTCTCATCTGCTGCATAATGAGCTTCATTCCTAGTTTATTACACTAAAAAGCTGCACTAGTTAAGATTTTATATCAATAACTCAAATGTTCAATGTGAATTAAAATTAGCTGAGACTTATTACTGAGAGTTTTAACCTCTTTAAGTTCTTTTTGTTTTTTAAAATGGCCACTTTTATTAACTTTGTTGTTAGGAGAAGCTGGCAGCATTGTGCAGCTAAATAACAAGATGTAAAGCTTTACTGTATTTTCCTATAAAGCTTCTGGAGAGCAAAACGGAGGAGGCTTTCTTGTTGATTGAGTGTTAACAAGTTATATATTTAGGCTTCAAAGGCAGAGATGTTCAGCTCTGGTCCTTGAGGGCTGCTGTCCTGCAGGTTTTAGATGTTTCCTCTCTATGGGACTGACACTGTACATCCCTGCTCAAAGGTTTGAGCAAAACTCTGCTTCTTAAGACCTCCTTCAAATGCACAGCTCCCTGTTTTAGCTTTCCACTGCCACATGAGTGGAGAGTGTAAAATATGAAACATCTAACTGAAGGCGAATCTTGTTTTTTTTTTGTTCCTGTTAGTAGTTGTTGACTAAGATGTAAAGAGCTCATTAGTGTTTGTAGATAAAGTACAGGTAAAACCGAGTATTTAAAAGTATGCATGGCTGCCAGAGATCGTTGTCACAGGTCATGTCTTTGTGCATGAGGGTATGCAAACTTTGGTCCATTTTATGGACCATGCAGATGTGTAGCCGAATGGAGCAAACAGATAGAAGTACCAGAAACCTTTGGGGCAGTGTTAAGCAGTATAACTGAAGTGCGACCCACGAAAGAAACAAAGAAGAAGAAGCTACAATATATTTAATGACGCCGTCTACTGTGCTGTATCTTTTATACCTCTTTAAGAATGTACATCATCATGATCTCCTGCATCATCGCCATGTTTGTTAAGGCCCATTTATGCTCGACACAAGACAGATATGCAGAGGGACGGACAGTTTTGTCCATCCTCTGCGTCAGTTATGCACATAATTTGGTCTGTTTTCAGGGAGCTTAGCTATCCGTCGCTTGACGCAGAAGACGGAGAAATACCACAGGAAATCACAGGAGCAGTGCTGAGCAGAATAGCTAGCATGCGACTAGCGGAAAAACCAAACCAGAGAAGAAGAGGATCAGGAAGGGGAAAAAAAGCAGAAGAAGACGAGCACAACTGTAGAAATTGGCCCAGCTTTTGAATAAAGACTGTATGCGAGTGTTTAGGGCGTGTTGAGCGGTTGGAAATAAGTTTATAGCAAAGCATTACTGCCACCAAATGGTGTCTGAAACTGATGTCGGCTCGCGGAAGTGAACTCTGAACTTAGTACTGCCCACTAGTAGAAGAATTGACTTACCAACATGGCAACGCAAAAGACGCATTGAAGAATGAGAACAGCGACATATGAAAATGTTTAAAAAGGACGGACCTGTTTACATACGCAAGGGAGCATAAATGGGCCTATACTGTCTGAAACTGACGTAGGAACTCAGAGGTGAACTCTGTACCGCCCTCTGGTGGATGTATCAGCTAAAAGCCATGCCAACGTAAGTATGAGCGCAGTGAAATTTAAAATAAAGGTACCTATTTACGTACATTAATGGGAGCATAAACAGGCCTGAAGAGGTCTTGGAAAGACTCCTTCCCCTTTCTAGAAAAAATAATAACCTAAAAAGTGGGCAGGGGTCCTTAAAACCCCACAAACACAATAGTTTAAAAATGATCATTGTTAGCTAGCTACCTACCAGAATAGCACTTTACACTTTGCTGTATTTTAGTGGCACCTTTTTTTTAAGCAGAAAACAGCAAATACAGTTGAAAAACAGAAAGCTTAAATGTCCATTGAACCTGCATCGATTCATCTTTCTAAGCACAATCTTTGACATGAGGCAGGCTACTTTGAGAACACCAAGGACACACAATGACATCCTTGAAATTTTAACAGAGGCCAAAGGTTTGCTCACATTTGCATTCCCACATTTCACACCACCAGTTACAAAACAAAAACAGAAAGCAGCTGTTCTTTCAGCTTGAAAACCATTATTTTAATTTAAATTCAAAATCCAGCTCCTTAGACGGTCAAATTGTCCTTGTCACGTTGTTTTATAAAGGACAACCCAACGAAGAATGCTAATTTTAAAGTATTATACAAGTAATCTAACCAGAGCTCCAGCATTTCATAAGACAAATGAGATAAAGGAAGCAATGAAACTCTTTGCCTCACCGTGCAAAGTGTTTGTCCAGCTCCTATGATGATTGCAACAACAGATAATTTCATTTCACTGTCTTTCTTTAAGAATATATACTATTTGACCGGATGTTTAAACTCCAGATAAAAGGCAGCAGTTCAGGCCAGGGATTAAGTAAGTTAAGTAGAAGACAACAAGACAGATCTTTAAACATATCGACTTTGTTTTCATACATCAGAGCAAAGAAAGGTGACAACTGACCAAAAGTTAAACCATCATTCAACTTTGTATTTCTCCCAAAACATTATAAAGCAACAAAAAGCACTCGGGACTCTCAGGACTTTTGGCGGCTGATTGTTGCTGTAATTTTGAAATGACAAGGGGGTGAGGTGGTAAGTTTTCAGGAAGTGTAAGGGAGGAGAGATGGGGAATGCCTGCTGGGTGGTAAATAATTAAACACAATGGACTTTCACACCTGTACTCCAGGCACACAATGAAAATGTAGGAGGATGCCCTTTCATTGGCCTTCCTGTGTTACACACAGCTTTAAACCATTTACAATTGGGTATTTTTACCCTGCTGCATGCATGACACTTGACCACGAAATGAAAAGTAGTGTGGCTCTTAAACACACATAAAGGAGACGTATTTAAAATTCAGAGGAATGAAGTCAATGAAATGAAAACACGACTGCTCCAACAGGAAGAACGGTGGTTAAGTTCTTGTATTGGTACGCAAGAAATTTAAGCTGTTTTTACTGTTTGGTTTATTTGTTCCAGAGAAAAAAGTCTCTTTTGCTCCAGTATTGCTTCCTGTAAACACCGCCATGCCAGTGGATGTTAGTCTACATCTACATTTTTATTTGCGGAGAAATGTTTTACCAGCTTCCAGAGAATCAAGCCGTGGTTAAACAAACAAATGTGCTAATGTGCAAGGAAAATGCAGGATGTTGGGCGAGTATATTCAGTTTAAAAGCAAGTTCAGGCATTAGATACTTCTTTGAGATGGTGTAGATCCTCGTATGTTACCCTAAAGATTTACGCTTTAAAATCTGAGAAATGTATTAAGTACTTCAGATGAATTCGTATAGGATGTACGCAGGGAAATCCTACTCCAAGTACGAATCTTGGTGTTTATACAGTCATTCATCAGCTTCTTTTCATAGTTATTTAGTTAGTTATTTCATAGTCATACTTATAGCTGAGTTGTTGGTTTACTGTAAAATGATGGTCGTCCAATATGACTCTCCGTTTCAGTATTATTCTGTCTTTACTTCCAGCAGGCGAAAGTATGGCTGAGAGCTTCCCATCGAACTTTCAAGAACATCATTAAGTCAAAAAAATACAACAAAAAGTGTTTCCAAGAAAACATGCATGATTCATTCAGAAAAAAAAGAAAAAAAAATCATAAAAATCTGTCATTAATTTAAAAAAAAAGAAATAAAAGAAATAAATAAATAAAAAGAAAAAAGAATTCAACAATTTGGAAAAAAAAGTTACATTTTTTCCAATAATTTTTTTCCATTAATTCCCAAAAAATACTGCAAAAAAATTCATTATTACACAACACAGAAATTTTTTTCAATTATTTCATAAAAATACAACAAAAGAAATTCCAATAAATAAAATACACTATTACTTTAGAAAAACACAAAAATATTCCACACAAATATTATTTAAGTGAAAATTAACCCAGAAAAGAGTCAAAATTTTTAATATTTTTTAAAAGATAATAAATTTGTTTTCTTTGTTTTAAAATAAAGTTATTATCTCAGAAAAAACAGCAGCTTCATATTTATTGTTTTCCCCACACGTGAACGTAATACTCCTCCACATCGTTGAGCTCTCTCTAAAATCAACCGCTGTAAAATCCTGACATCGGCTTGCTTTGCTTCGACATTGCGAGCAATCAGCACCGACATCTGCTTGGAACTAGACTAGACTAGGTCTGGTTCCTTTAAACTACGAGGCTGAAGCTCCACACAACTCCAACATCTGAATCCTAACGTCGAACATTAAGCATGATTATCTCATTTTAGTCAGGATTTAGTGGACAAGCTGCACATCAGTGAAAGAAAACTTTAATCGCAGGTTTATGCTGAATTAATACAAAATAAATCTAAACTTACATTCAAATAACATTTGGATTCTACGTCTAACAAACAAGCTTTTCACTAAACCGACAATATCTTGACCATAATGACACTAAACAGGCTGCAGCACTAAGAGTGAATAAAAAGGCAGGGTGTGCCATAAAACCTCTTTCTTTCTGAGGCTCTTCATGTTGTGCTTAGAAACACGTGGGTCCGGCTTCCTTTTTCCATAATAACTACTGGTAGGGAGCAGCAACTTCAAAAACAAACCCGGGCCCCTCCCATGTCTTGTTACAAGCCACATCTATCAGTCCCCAAAAGCTGCAGCGTTTGCCCAAAAGAGGGCCAATGTGCCTGCATCAAGTCAGAAAAGCCAAATCCAATCAAACTGCAAATGGAAACTGAATCCGGGCTTGTGTTTAGCGAGAAACTCTGAGTGAATATATGCAAATGTAGGAGCGATGCGGTATGAGAAGCTGCACTTGACCTATATAGCTCTTCCACAATTCCTTCCCCAATGGAGAAGATCACAGAAAGCTGGAAGCCAGAGGACAAGCTTATTAACCACCGCTGTGCAAGAAAAAAGCAGAAGACTGTAGCATGAGGAGGAAAAAGGAAGCAGGCTGCAGTCAAACATCATGTAAATCAGAAAAAAAGGAAAAAGTAAAATACTACTGGAAAATCTAAAACGAAGCACTGACGATCTGTTTTGGTCAAGCATTCAATTCCTGACGTGCATGTGGAACATTGTTTTTAGGCCAAGTTCCTCTTAAGAAAAAAAAAAAAGTTAAGTTGGAAAAAGAGCGTTTAAAAAACTTCCCCCCATCCCGGACCAGAACTCGGAGCCACGGCCATTCTTGGAGGCCGCTTTCACACACAAATGGCAACCAAGGAAAAAATCCTCACAAATTATGTGGGTTAGGCCAAACCCTGCCCAGAAAAGAAAAGCGCAGTCAGGCAACAACAGAGAGAAAAATAAAGTGTCTTGGTTTGTGAGTGAGGAGGAAAAAAAGGCAGGATGTGTCTGTGTGTCATTGCCGTGGTCTGTGGTAATCATCATACACGCAATAAAAACATATACACCGCAGCGGAGTTGAAAGTCCACTGCCTGATTATCTGCCACTGTGACATAAAATAGTCCAGAGATCCCAAAGATATGAAGCTGGATTCACAGAAAAGTTCTAGGGAACATGTTGCTGAACGGATTCCTGATCTAAAGTAATGATGAAGCAAAAACTAACCTGCATTCTGGATTTGATTGTTTCTCTGTTACTCGCGGGAGTTGGAAAATTTATAAAACTGCTGCCAACATAACAGTTAAAACTCAACACAAACATGTTTTTTCAATTAAAGAAAATAGGTCATGTTAACTTTGTCCCATTCTGGTAAAACAGTTATTAAACACCCATCCATAGCAAACCTAGAACCATATGCAGAAGTAGAAAATCCTCATTCTCAGAATTTCATTGTCTATTTTAATCCATCAGTCCTCAAAAAGCCAATTTACAACCATCTCCGGGCTCCAGCTGCATGTCTCAGTCAGTGAACAAACATGGAAGCTAATTTTGAGCTTGTTTGCATGAGCATCAAAATCAGATAACTGGGTGGTGTCAGATTATTATAATTAGACACACGAACATGCACTATTTGAAAAAACCTGGCCTACATTTTCCAGTCCTTTGTGCGATTTCTTTTGCAGTATATTTCTACGTAGGGATGCAAAACTCAAACTTCCTGTTATTTTCAAAACACCTACGTCTTTGCGTTACATGTGGGAGCTAATAAAATAAACTACTGGCAATTGCTTTACTTTGATTATATGCTAACAACCTGCTGCTGCACGCCATTGTGTTAACACACACCGTGTTATGTTTTTGCACATAAGCAGATGTAAAAATAAAATAAAAAACTTAAATTAATCAAATATACAGGTCTACATGCATAAATATGTTGAAGTATTGGGGAAAAATCTTGGCGCTTTAATCCCATTTCTCATAATCTGATCACTACCATTATCTGAAAAAGCATAATCAGATTATGATGTCCATATGATCAATCTGTCAACTCCAGAAATCAGGTTATGATCAGATTTCTCCAAGTAAAAGGGCTGAGTGTAATAGTTGTCGTAATACCTTGTCGTACTGCATGTATACTCAGTTANCTCCAAGTAAAACAGCTGAGTGTAATAGTTAGATTACGCCACAGTGCCTTGTCGTACTGCATGTATACTCAGTTATCTGATCAATTTAGATTTTTACATCTGCACATGTGCAAAAAAAGTACTATTAACTGAAAATATTAAAGAGACATAAGAGTGGAAGCATACGCTTCACATCCAATTATTACAATAATCTGATTACTGCCAGTTATTGGATTATGGCGGTCATGTAAACGGACTCATAGATTTGACCAGTGTGTCAATCAAAACTTCAGCAGGCTAATCAGCCGTTAAAATCACCGTGTGAATCGATGTCCACATTAAGGATGTAAATCCCAACTTTGATCGTGACGTCATGATACGATTCTGATTCAGTTCAGGAATCAGCGATTGAAGCGAGACGGTATCGGGTTGATTTAACAATCACGTCCATTCATANATGACGTCATGATACGATTCAGTTCAGGAATCAGCGATCGAAGCGAGACGTTATCAGGTTGATTTAACAATCACGTCCATTCATATCAAATCACATGACCACATGTTCTTTTTTAAGCACGTCTCATAAATAATTATCGTATTGATCTTCGATATTTTCAGTTTGGATCAACGCTAACGGATCATTGAATCTATGTATTGATGGAGATCAATGTATTGCTACAGCCCGTAGTTTACACGCTAACTGGACTTCCAGCCATCCAATATCTATACCCGCTTATTCTGATGCAGCGTTGCAGGGGGCTGGGCTGAATCAAAGAGAAGATCTGATGCAATCCCTGATTAGGTTTCCTTCTCTAGGCAACTATTTTTCATGAACTGGCTGGTATAAAGCCAGTTATAAACTGGACTAATGTGGATTTGTTTTAACTGGATCACAATGAAACGGCTTAAATTGCGTCTGTAAAGTGCTTTGAGATGACTTTGTTGTGAACTGGTTCTATACAAATGAAGCTGAATTTAATTGAACTAAACTGAATTGCTCTGCCTCTCCCCTAGTAGCTGCTGAGATAGGATCCAGCTCCCCGCGACCCGGAATTTGAATTAGTGGTATTGAAAATGGATTTAATAGAATTTAACTGAGCCTATTGCACACACTGGACTTATAACAGAGAATATGTTATATATTAAACACATCTGCTGGCTCATTTGACATGATGCAAAGGTAATTTTGCATGAATCTGAGCTTTCTAATGATGTATTATATGTGCGCCCAGTTATGTGTGTACACTATTCATATTTATGTCAAGCCCAATATGCAAGAGGTTAATGGTTCCCATTTCCTCTTTGCTGAAAACTTTGGTTAAAAGCAACAATTAACTAAATGGGATGGTAAAAAAAACAATGTGGTTACATTATGAGTGCTGCAGTGTTCCTTGCCCTTCTTGTAAAAGGTGATTTACATGTAGAGCAGAGGATTACGGAGCACCAGGCCAAGGAAACGGAAGAGTGGGCCAACAGCTGAGAGGTTGTAACCCTGGCCTAGACTGGAAAAAAGAAGCTGCTACGGGCTTCAAAACATTCAGGGTTACAGACCATGCTGTGTTTTGTAGATCAGAAAAGTAACAGCTGAGGTGAAGCTAAATGCAGCGATTACATGCAACCAAGCTTGACTCTTGCTCAGGGTGCAGTGGTTGCATGCAGCTCAGCCACAGAGATGTGATGTCAATAAAAATGTGTCACATTATGCACCGATTCAAGCACAGGAGGAGCTGAAAATAACGCTTTGCACGTTGGCTTTTAACCATCGCAGCCTGCAGCACCTTGCAAAGATTAATTAGAAACATTCTGATATTTAATTAATCCCAGATGCACATCAGATGTGCAACTTAAACAAGCTCCTTATCTTTTAAGTGCGTTTAGAAGTGGACCTGGAAATAATGCAGCTCTGAGCAAAAACCTCTGACGAATTAAGCCGTTTAAGGAGCAGCACAATTTGCCTCGACGGAGCTGAGCTGGCCCAAATTCCCGAGCCAAGCCTGGAGAACCAAATACAGCCTTGATGAGATTGTTGAGTCAATAGGCTTGGAGAGCCACCTAACCCAGGAATAAGCTCTGCGACAAATAACATGGTTTTGTGGGGTGGGGGGCTGCAATCCACAGGAAAAAAGCTTGGAGTGTTGTTCCAAGTGGCTGTGTAAACACATGCTGTTAATCCACTTAGAAACACAGGCTCCAGCAGGTCAAGTGATGGGACAGAGAGATTTAGACACACACACTCACAACAGTGCTGCATATGAAAATAACCGAGGTAGCTTAGGGAGATCAGTGTGCGCCGGGTGGTAGAGGAACAGTTAGGAGACAGGTGCAGAGATGCAAAGAGAGTGTGACGTCTGACTACTAAATTTAGATCACTAGACACTTGGATGATCCTTCCAGGATGATTTGGCGTGTGTGATGCATGAAACTATAAAAGAAGCAATAACACACACAAGTTAATTCTGCACATGAACAGTCTTAACTCTGCCGATGCTTCATTTAAAACAATAAAGGGTTGGGAAATACATCTTTTCTGCTCCACATGCTTAGAGAATACAAGTTAAATATGTCAATAAAAACAAAAAATGTCTGATTGCACTCACCTTTTTGCCTGTGGAGCCAGTCTTGGAGAGGCAGGACTTTTCTAGGGTCAGGTACCCTCCGATGACTTCGATCTCCTCCACAGCAGGGTAGCGCTTCTTCAGCAGGGTGCCTAGCTGAGAATATGGGGCCTGGGTTGGTGTGGAGACAGGCGGGGCCTCGCTCAAGGTGTCCTGCTGGGGCTCAGGTGAGCTTGACTGGGCGTCAGGCTCCGCCCTACGTTTGGGCACCACGGTGAAGGTGTTCCCCTTTTTCCTCTGCACCATGGGGCTGGGAAATGGGACACGCTTCGGGGGCTCCACCTCAATGTCGTCTATGTTTGTTACTGGCAGATGATCTGAAGTGGGCTGCTCTGGAGCTGGGGAGGGGGTAGAAGGGAAAAGGGAAGGAGAGTGTGACGGGACAGGAGAAAAGGGGGGTGTGGATGGAATAGATGGAGAAGAGGGGGGTGATGAGAGAGCTGGAGCTGGAGATGAGGGTTCAGGGGTCGGAGGAGAAGCAGGACTTGTGGCAGCTGTAGGAGATGCTTCTGGCTTGGATGGTCTTGCCACCCGTTCCACCTCCTTCTCCTCCTGGAGACTGTCCTCTTCCCTCTTGGTTGACGTTGGAGTGAGCGTTGGGGCGAGGGAGGTTGGCACTCCTGATGTGGACACCTCTGGAGCTCTGTGTGAGGGGGAAGACTTAACAGGGCCAGGTGGTATTGGACTGCTTGATCCAGATGAGGCAGGGAGACGCCGCTTGGGGATCACTGTGAAGGAGTTTCGGGACTGCAGGCGAAGGTTCGCGAGGGCCCGAGCCTGCGTGTCCCCATCAGGAATCTGGGAGAGGTCTGGCTTCGGGCAGGGACGGATCTCAAATTCAGGCGAGGAGCGAAACACCTTGGACGAAACGGGACTCAATGGAGACTCCGCACGGGCACGACGGGTCTCAGGAGAGCATGGCACCTTAGGTTTCGGGGGTGCATCCGCCACCTCCCACTCTCTCTCTCTGGTGAGCTTGGTTTGCCCTCTGTCTGGCTCGTCTCTGGGGATGGCAGCTACTCCATGGACGCTGCTTTCCTCAAACCGCAGACGGAAAGATGACACAGACTGTGGGGCACCAGGATGATGCTGGGGGCTGCTCAGCTCTGAGGCAGCAGGCTGTGGCTTTTGTTTGGAAGACCAAGTACCCTGGAAGACTGGTGATGGTGGCTGGCTGCTGACCGATAGGCCTGGTTTGGATTTTGGCACCAGTTCTGGCTGTGGCTTGGGCCAAAGTCTTGGCCTGCTACTGGCACTACTATCCAGATCCAGCAGATTTTCTGTGCTGTGGGATTTCTTCTGCAGCTTCCCATAGTTGCTGTCAAACTTCTGCAGGATCCTACTAACCCTACCTTGACCCTCACATGACTCATATGAGACTTCATGATCAGGGCGACCCAAGGTGCTCAAGTTCTCTTCGCTCTTGCTTAACGTGGTGTCATAAATGACCACTTCCTTGGCTCTGATCTCTGTTACAGTACTACCTCTCCGGTCAAGGAGGTCGTTCAGTGAGCTATAGGTATCGACACCGTTTTGTTGCCAACCGGCCCTGGTTTTAACTCCTCCGGCGTCCGGAAAGTAATCCGGATCCGATTCGATTATGATGATATTCTCCGCGCGGATAGTCCGTATACCTGGGACGCTGCCATACAGCTCCAATATGTGCTGAACCGGGCGCGCGGCGTTTTCTCTGTCCTGCCGCCTCCTCCGCTCCTTCTCCAGCTTGATGAACGGGTTCTCCTCCAGCGGCCCCAGACTTTCCTGCAGCACCAAGCTCTCGTGTCGGTCGTCCTCCCTCTGTGTCGTTCTCTCGGTGGACATCGGTTGTGGCTCTTTGTTGTTCACGAAGTGTTGACTGGCTGTGGTGATGGTGTAATTCCGCCCGGACCCACCGGTCGCTCCGTTATCTCTTTTGAGAGCACCACTGCCGTTCACGTTTCCCGTTAACTCGCCGTTTACCCGTTGCGAGCACGCACCGCCGGGACTAGTCTCCGGAGTACCGGTTCCTCCAGAACCGCCGCCTTTCGCCTTCCTCCTCTCCAAGATTTCTCGCTTCCAGGCCGGCATCCTCGGGCTCTCTTGCCCGGACTCTTGGCAAAGGACGCGTACCTCTCCCCCGCCAGACATTATGGAGGGTTTCTTGGAAGAAATGCGGAGGGAGGCAGGCTCCGAGGCGGTCTTGCCGCTGTCCGGTGCGGCTGTAAACGCTGTATCCGGCTCTGGCTGCAACCTCCACCACTGATCAGCACATACACACACTCATCCCTACCTTCCCTTTTTTTCCCTCTCCCGTCGTTATCACACAGCCTGTGTTTCTCTATCCCCCACAGCCCCTGAAAGCAGCTTTCCCCTTTTGCCGCGGCCAGAGCGTGTTCGGCTGTCCCACTTACTTTTCGATTGGTCCAAATAATTTTTTAGCCACGCCCCATTGCCTTGCCGATATTACAGCATGTTGAGGCAAACCACTCCCTTTTCAATTGTTAAATCGGCAGGGATGATCTGTCAATCAAAAGGGTTACGTTCAGGTTTAATCCGCCATTTAAGGCTTTCACATAATTAGCACTTTTAGAGAATGATACGATATTCTGTCCTTTAATATAAATCAAATTTAGGTTTACAAACAATTACTTATCGACTAAAGCAGAAAGGTTGCAAGAATTGCAAGATAACGTTAATCAAATTGGAAAGGTCGCCTCTTTCAATAATTTTAATCACGGAAACGCTTCTTGCAGACTTCCTTTAGCTGTTTATTTAAACCCTGTTTCAGAAAAGGGATAGCTACATACGACACTTAACCAGGTTGAAGTGTTAAGTTTTAGTGATTTGGCTGGACGCTGACGCGTAATAATTGAGCATTTCCCAATGATGCCACCTGTCGATAATCCGGGTGCGGCAAACACATGAGAGGAGCCGCTTGCTGCACATGAATCAGCACTAAGTGGGTTATTCTTGGGTACAAGATATTACTGTAACTAATTAAATTTATTTATTTATCGCCAAACCATCATAATAACGCTCAGTTTCCTTAAAGACAGCCAATAAAGATGATAACCAAGCCGTGGTAAATGGGTCAAATGTGAATTATTTCCTTATTGGCGTATCTTTTACAGGCTATACATAGATAAAAATCAGATACACCTACAAAAAAAACAAAAAAAAAAACACGCGGAAGTTAACGGCCTACGCTGTATTTTTCTGAGACTTGGTTGATGACACTGCATCGTAGAGATAACATGTTATCTGATTCATATCCAGGTTTATTGATTCCAGGTACTGTGTGGTAATTATATAT
>CM047993.1:24117544-24156004 GCA_026261665.1 Melanotaenia duboulayi
CATTTTTAAGTATTTTACCACTTTAACATGTTTTATACTGGTAAGATATACATAGAAGACCCTCATGGTTGCACACCACGCCCCTTCTCAAAAGTAGAGTAGCGACCCCTTGTGGCAACATTTCATGCACTACTGATACGCCAACCAAATATTCTTTAAACATTGGTTAAACGTGTTTTATTTACATATATATATATACAACGATAACAACTGCCCCCCCTCCCCAAGAAATGAACATAAATAACTTTTGAATTGCTTATTCAACATATACATATCACACATACTTTTACATCAAAATTAAATTAAAACAAAGCCATAAATACATGCGGTACATATACAAGGTAGGATCAAAACAGATCAAGTACATTATAATTTGTGAAAATAAACAGCAACTTTTAGGGAAAGATGTGTGCACACAATCTACTGCTCATGGATATCACATTCAGTTATTCTGTACTGAAAAAAAAAGACAGTAACCTGACAGGTTTCAGAAACAGTTTCTTTCTGTGCAGGCCATTCTCACTAATGGGAGGGCGATATTGTATGACACTCCCAGCAACAGGCAATAAACCTTTTTTTTTTGCTCTTTAGCAGCATCTTACTCTGGGCAGAAAATACAAGTAATAAAGCTGCAGCAGCTTTATGGGATTTTTAACTCAAACTGCCGCCCTGATCATTACTGCGTGAAGGCTTCACCAGTTTATTAAAATCATATGTTCTGTTCACATTAAAACATAACTCTGGTATATTTTTTCTTTATGGCTCATTGTCTACCATTGATTGCACAATGTGGAGGCACTGCTATGTTCCAAATCCATGTCTGAATATGACACATTTTGTTATCATTCATCCTCATAAAAGGTACCACAAGTGCTTACAGTGGTAACTCATCTTGATAATAAATAAAAAAGGTCCTGGAAAAACTTGCAACAATTCAGTTGTTATTGTTGAATATACAAGTAGAACTACTGCATCTTAACTGAAACATGCAAGAAAACTTCCTGCTGATGTCAAAATTATGTGAAACTTATATTGGAGAACTAGATTGATGTGTAAACTGGAATATTAATTTCTTCCCCTTTCATTTGTCAAGAAAAACAAACAAAAAAAAGGTGGTAATGAGCCACAAGGAAAATGACACCAATTTTATGTTTTAAATCTCAAATGGCAGACAGAGACTGCTTTCTGATTCAGTGTTGTTGGTGATGAGAAAGCACTTCCTCTAAAAATGGCCTCCCCTCAGTTGACCCGACACGCTCGTATCATGAGCAGCTGCAGCAGGATGAAGAGTGGGGAAACAATGAGACCAAACCAGAGGTCTCTGGCTTGCTCCTGCTCAGCCAGCTTCTGGCAAAGCAGAACCTCGCACACCAGCTTCAGGCTGAGCACCGTCAGCACCCAGAGGAGTCGCAGCACTGCCAGCCGCTTCTCGTTCTCTTGGTAAAGTCGGATGGACACGATGGTCGTGAAGTAGGTGCTGAGGCCGTCTGCAGCAAACAGTGGAACAAACACCAGCCACCAACTCAACTTGGGGGTAAACATGTCAGCCCGCAGAGCAACCAGCATGCTGAAGACCAACAAAGCTAGCAGGTGGAGAAAAAGTTCAAAGGTAGCAAAGCCCAGCCACTGGACCAGTTCCCTCAAGGAGAACAACATGGCTGTTGTCAGTGGGGTTTTCCTAGGGGGGACGGAGTGACTGAGGACGGCCAAGCCAAGCACTGGGCAGCCCTAGTTAGGGGTCGAGGTGCTCCAGGTTTGGAGAGGCAGAGGGTTCAGTGGAGAGGTCACTGATTATCTTGGGACAGGAGCTTTTGGGTACCACAGAAATGGCCCACTGTTGGCTACATCTTCACATCCAACCTAAAAATGATAACAGAGGATGTCCATGAAGGGATGAACAATGATAATTAAACAACAACATTAGAAAAGAAGCTAATGTGCTACGTTTATTCAACACATTTACATTTATTCATTTCCCGATTAACTTAAATTATATCTGCGATGATGANATAATGTGCTACGTTTATTCAACACATTTATTCCCAATTAACTTAAATTATATCTGCGATGATGACGATAGGTTCCAATCGATTCAACACAGTGTCATATGAAAGTTTTACGTCTGTAAATCTACAATTACGTCGATGATAGCTTCCTTTTTACAAGAATGCTACTACATGCTAACGGAAGATATTACGTTAAACCCCCTAATTACGAACACAACGCGTGTATACCCAAATTCAAAAGTGGTGCTGCTGTGAAAATATTTTAACTTACACTAAAAACAATCGGGTGTTCTTCTTCTCCATCTAGTTAGTTACGAAACTGTCATGCTACAACGATGCTAAGAAGGTGTTAACATCACAGCTTCTGCCTCAGTCCTCGACTATTAAGATATCGCGAGAAGACTGAACCTGAGTTATACGGTGGCCAATAGGCTCAGTTTTGAGGGTAGTCTTGGCTGGAAATGAGATATCTGACCGTTGTTAGAATACGCTTATTTTTCCACAACTGATCTTTTAAATTAAATACAACCATGTTATATTTTATTTTGCAGGAATATAGTAGCAGCATATTCACACTGAGTCTAACAAAATTCCAGCCAATAGGTGGCAGTAGTAGAATGTCATAGTGAACACCACAGAAGAAGAAACATTTGCACTAACTAAACTGAAGTGTGGAGGAGTAGCTGCTTCCCTTCTTCAGAGGTGAGCACGTTGGCTTATCTTAATGTTTATGAACTTTTTGGTATAGTGTTGTTTGTTTGTTTTTTTACACTAACTGATATATTAGCAACGTAACGTTTGACAGCATTGAGATGTGTTGTTACAGTCCGCATTTGTGCGAATAAATGTATTTGGCAAGGTGACAAAATGTCATGTAATAGTGTTTCTAGGCAACTTTCTGGTTGAATGTCATAGATTCGTTGAGTTAAAATTTATCAGGGCTTTATTGTAATTTCTATTTGTTTCGGACACTTTGATTCTTATTTAGACTTGCGTTGGTCTGAAAATTGTGTGACCAAATCCTGTTAGGGGTGCAAACCTGGTTGTTCTCATTGTTGTGCAATGTTTATCATTACTATGTGATAAGTAGTTGATCATTTCTAATTCCTTAAAATGAAATAAACGTAATTTGTTTGTAGTATGCTTCAGCTTTGTCCTGCCAAGTTTCTTCTGATAGAATCAGCTATAAAACTATCTTGGTTCAGTTAATCTCGAAGCAGTATTTATTTTAATACTTTGGCATAGATAATCTTTAAAAATACTTAAATGAATCTACTTGAATTTTCTGAACAACTCATTGCATTTTAATTAATCAGAACACATTAGAAAAAACTATTGGTGTGTGGAAAGGAAATAAAAAACTTTAATTTGGACAGAAATGCCTTAAATAATTGCAATAATCACATTCATCTGTGTTTTTAAATGCCAAGCAGTATTAGTTTTTTCCACACCCTGCATTATGGGTCCATAGAAAGAAAGTGTGTGTGTGCGTTGATGAGAATTGGACTGACTCATTCAATAGAAGACACCTGCAGTGTGTTGACTCTGCAGTGAGACAGTGCCGAGCCGCTGTTTGTAAAAGCATTGCCATGCATGCTTGCTCGCTTTTAAAGCTGTCTGAGCTGAAGAAGATTGTGAGTCCCATATTTTGTCTTTGCTTTTGAGGGAAAGACAAAATAAAAATTTGACCTCTTCCCCATGTCACTCTGCTTGTTTTGTCTTAGGTAGTTTTTGCACTCAAGGGTAATGATGCAGACCCCAGCAGAGTCCGTTATCCACAGCGGTTATTTCCACCCAACACTCAGATACTGGCAGACCTGTGCAGCCAATCTGAAACCAGACAATCTCATCTACCCAATCTTTATTACGTGAGTAATTTTTCTGTTCTGATCTGGATTATTCCCTGTCAAAATCTGGAATCAGAACGATTCGTGTTTAATAATGACTTCAATCTTGTTCTGTGTCACTTTCTGTTACAGAGACAGTCCAGATGCTGTGGAGCCTATTGGCAGCCTACCAGGACAGTCAAGGTAAGGGTAACACAGACAGTAGCACAAGAACTAGAGCTGCAACTAAACCTGGTCCCGATGAGATGAATGCTTTAATGCTTGGCTTTAGATGAATGAATTAATGAGAGAGCGATATCCTACAGCTTCATACCCATTCAGGGTGTTGTCTTAAGATTAAAGCAGTCAGGAAGGGCGGATCCAGAGCCAAACACTGAACCTAGACAAAGATAAGAAGAGAATCCGTTAGACCTTTTTCCCAAACAAAGCTGCAAATGTGTGCATATATTTTTTGTCTTTCATGACAGCAGAAACAAACTGAAATGCATTCAGATCTTGAAATTTGAAACATTATAAGAGTATTTTCCATTACTTTTCCATAACAGCTCTTGTGTGTGGGTTTTAACCTATAGATATGGGGTGAACAAGCTGGAGGGGATGTTGCAGCCGCTTGTGCAGAATGGCTTGAAATGCGTGCTCATTTTTGGTGTCCCAGCAAAAATAGCAAAGGTACGTCTTACTAAAGGAGCAGAGAAACGCATGCTCACAACTCACCTTGAAAATAGCAAATATTAATTTCATACATTTCAACAAAAAAGTGGAAGAACCTTGATAAAGAACTTGACTGTATTTCCTTGTAAATGGCTCAATATGCTTCTTTCTTTCTTATTAAAGATTCATTTTACAAAATATTATGGATGCAAGCTGTTGGTTTGCAGCAGGTTTTGCTGCACAAAGCTGTGACTTTAACTCTTGTGTCTGCATGAGAACATATTCCCACAGCTTGGTTTCAGTCAGACAGACCTGAAACCAGGAGAATGGAATCTGTTCTAAAAACAAGTTGGATTAAGAGCCACGTATTCTGAGTTGCAACAAACCCGTTTGTTCAAGCTCTTTTGTGTCATCTTGTAAGGACGACAGGGGTTCTGGTGCCGACACGGACGACACGCCTGCTGTACTGGCAGTTAAAAAAATCCGATCTTTGTTCCCGGACCTGCTGGTGGCGTGTGACGTCTGTTTGTGCCCCTACACATCACATGGACATTGTGGTCAGTGTTTCCTTCCTGATGTTTACCTTCAGTTGTTTTACATTTTAAAAAAGGCAGCATATTGATGTGCAATATTCATACTTTATATTTTTTCTCTTCTTTTTAACCTTTAGGTATCCTGAATGATGACGGCACTCTGAACAATGACGCTAGCTGTCTGCGCTTGGCAGAAGTAGCCCTGGCCTACGCACGGGCTGGTACATTTACTTTGTCCTTTTGTGTAGATGTGACAGATAGAAACGATCGCTTTGCATTCACATATTTCTTTCATTGATTTTTGCACAATAATAGGAAAGCATGCTCTATTTTTTTTATTTAAATTTTTAAATTTCTGTTTGTGATTTTAACTTGCAATATATAAACAACCCTTAAATGTAAAGTAATAATCTTAAGCGCATTACCAAAGGCTGTGTTCCACTCCTGCACCCATGCATGCTAGTCAGTTATAGAACATGCACAAGAGTAGAACTAACAAACTTTAACTGGAATACAGCTTTCATTAATACACCCGTGCTTGTCCATACAAGCCAAAATGTCTGCAGTATTGATAATGTGCATGTTGTGATTGCAACCAAGGCTCTAAATCAGGGGTGTCCAAAGTCGGTCCTCGAGGGCCGCTGTCCTGCAGGTTTTCAATGTTTCCTGCTTCAACGCACCTGACTCAAATGAAATGGATCCAGCAGCCAATTAAGTTTTGCACAATTACTTTGACAATTAATTTGAGTCAGGTGGTTTTGGAGCAGGGACACATTGAAAACCTACAGGATTGTGGTCCTCGAGGACCGGAGCTGGACACCCCTGCTCTAAATGAACCTTATGTGAGCACCAGCTAATGTGGCTGGTAGATTCCTAAAGTTCAGTCAGGATTTCTACTCACCAAACTTTTTAAGGGAAAGAAAATCCAGATTGTGAATGCCATCGAACGCATTTAATCATACATTTTCTCAATGCTCTCTTTTCCACCAAAGAACAAAGTAACTTTTGCTCCAAAACATTTGAAATTATCCACTTAAACTTTAGTTTAGTAGATTTTTTAACAACATCACTTAAGTAACAAGTAAAATTTTATCTGTTCAGTATTTTGGAATATTTGAACAGAAGATGGATCAAATAAGAAATAATAGAAAAGTAATTAAATCATAACTAAAAAGTTGTCTTAACACCTTATTTAATTTACACCAGGTTCAGAGCCTTGTCTGAATCTTAGTTTCATTTATATTCATTCAATTCAATTTAACTTGTAGGCAGATGTTAAGAGTCCCGATTGTGATAAAAAAGTTTCAACATATCACCCAGATGCTGAAGATAAAAGATCGGAGTGCTCGACGTGTGGTGCGTCCACCATCTTGAGCCATACAAAGCGAAGCCCTGAAAGTTTAATCTGGACTGGCTGCATGTGAGAATACACACATTCAATGAAGGGAGTTTGAACAGTTGTGGTGTGTAACAGGTCTTAGAGCAACATTTCATACTGTGGATTATGTGTTATGTCCTGGTAGACTGGATAACTGGGTTGGGCTGTAAGGGATATCTTTGTAGTCAGTATCAGCAATGAAGAATCTGACAGATGATGGTGTCTCACAAGGGTTGGTTCTTTTTAATATTAACACACTTTACCCCTTTCTTTTGTATATACCAAGACTATACAGCTGTCATCCAGATTTATCTAATAACAGTTCTCCTTTAGTAGAGAAAATAAACAGTTTTATGGAGCTAGAAGATCCCACACATAGTGGCTGTTTTCAGGCTTTTCACCCTTTTTTTGCTGACTTAAAGTTGGCATTTCTGGAATAAACCAGCAGCTGACCAGCTTGACCAATAACAACACAGATGTTTTGTTTTAGTTCAGAAAATGGTGACAAACTAAACAACTGTCTGTTTAAAAAGTGAAAAGCATTCATAATAAAACCCTAAATCATATTAGACATCATATTTGACATCTGTCTTCTGCCCCCTACTGGATATATTGATGATGTGCTGTGTTTTAAAAGTCTTTTTTAAAACTTGTCCTGTCTGTCTTAATAGCAGGCAGAAAGAATTTCTGGCTGCCATGTTTTGCCGAACAAATTTGCTTTGCCAAGTTAAGCTTAGTGGAAAATCACGAAAATCAAACTATGGCTCCCCTTGATGTTTAAGTGTTGTTCTTTATTTTGGTTATAGCTAAGTTACACGTTTATGTTGGACCTGACAAGGGAAACAAAGGGAGTGTGAGGAGAAAGGAGGAAGACAAATGGAGCGATGAGAAGAAAAAGGAGACAAAGATACATTAGATAGAAAACAACAGCAACAACCGTACAACCAACAGAAAACCAGACATCCAGCTGCTACACCTGTAAAGAAACGTAACTGCAAACATCCTACGGCTCCTGTAAGAAAACAAAGCAAGCAATCATCAGGAGCACCTGTAAGGAGATGATCTGCAGTTAAAAAAATCCTTAAGGAGTCATTTTTAATGGCACAGACAGCCAATAAATGTTTTTTTCTCTATTTCACATGTCAAACCTTACAAACATTACAGCCAATCAGGACGAAGAGCTTGTTCTAGGTCATTATGTTGTAAATAAATGTTCCTCCCTTCAATGTCCTGCAGGTTGTCACATCATCGCTCCCTCCGACATGATGGATGGAAGAATCAGAGCCATAAAACAAGCGCTGCTGTCAAATGGTTTAGGAAACAAGGTAGATCTGATTAAACCCTTGCAGTGTGAAGAAAGATGCATGTGATAAAAATGGAAGCAAAACCTTTTTCTTCTCTCCTCATCCAGGTTTCCGTGCTAAGCTACAGTGCAAAGTTTGCCTCATGTTATTACGGTCCTTTCAGGTAGGTAAACGGCCACGATCGGGTGTCATCAGAGGAATGAAACGATGCTTTGATGTGAGAGAAGACTTTGTTTTACTACTGTGTTTGCTTATAGGGATGCTGCACAGTCGAAGCCTGCATTCGGAGACAGGCGCTGTTATCAGCTGCCTCCTGGTGCAAGAGGACTGGCCGTTCGTGCCGTTGTAAGTTGGTTTGTGTGTGGATGTTTGGTTATCGGGTGTTTTCCACTGAAGTAGCTTGTTGGAGGTCTTACTCTTGCTCTGCGCTGCAGGAGAGGGACGTGAGAGAGGGAGCAGACATGCTGATGGTGAAACCAGGTCTGCCATATCTGGACGTTGTGAGGGAAGTGAAAGACAAGGTGAGCGAACGGTTTATTTTTTCTGAGAAATCTGAACTGATTGTATTGATACCCAAACACAGAAAGGAAAAAATTATTATAATTTTCCTGATCCCTTCAGTTCCCCTCTCACCCCCTGGCTGTGTACAATGTGTCAGGAGAGTTTGCCATGATGTGGCACGGAGCGCAGGCCGGAGCATTCGACCTGAGGGCCGCGGTGATGGAGGCCATGACGGCCTTCCGCCGGGCAGGTGAGAGGAGACGCAGGAGGAGGAGAAAATTAAGTTTTTAAAAGCTCTAGTAGCAGAGCATGGACGGTGTTTAACGTTTCAGGCGACAGACAAAGTTACTAATTATGAGTCAGGAAGACATTTTTATTTTCCTCATCTATTAAAATACAGATGATGAGTTCACAGACATCAGGAGGCAAGATAAAAACCAGACAAAACCATTGTCCCATCAGACAGATTAAAAACAACAAAACAAGGAAAACTCTAAGATGTGTTCAGTTTAGCTTCATCATTCAAAAAATACTAATTTGTGATTGAGTATAATAATAATAATAAGAAGAAGAATACACTTTATTTATAAAAGGTCAGTTGTAATAAAAAATATCAGCTTCAAACTATAATTTTCATTCACTATAACAGGGTCAGAGAGGAAGGTGGGAGGGTGGGATTGAGTTTACTGGAAATATAGAGCTGGTGAAATCTGTGTAGCTCTGAAAATGTATAATATTACTGTAAAATATTACCAAGAGAAAGGAAATGGTGAAAAGAAGAGTCCCCAAGACAGACCCAAGGAGCACACCAGTGGTAACGGGGGAAGTTAAAGATTCGAGTGTTTGTGAACAGATAAGGCAAATAAAACACGGTTTCATACATTAACATTTAGTTAAAATGATCAAATAAAGTGAATGTGTTCACTTTTTTTACTCATTTCTATAGGTTTGCATTTTTGGCAACACATTAAAAGAGAGTTGGAATTTGGGTCATTTAGGGGATGTAATGAAATTCAAGAAGATAGAGGTTTACATCTATTTACACTAAAGTTTAGGATTTTCAAATCCACTATAACCTTTATAGGTGAATTTAATTTGAGGTTCTCAAAACTTCTGAATGAGCATGTACAACTTTTAAGTATCTATTGTACAACATGCTGTTCTATAACAAGGTGACTGACAACAAAAAAGCAAAAGAAGTGTCAGAACCATGAATGGACGACTACCGGTTTAATGACAGCTTGTCCTCTTCATCACACCGAGACGACACTTAACACATGACGAGTTACTGACACATTTTATGTTGTGGAAAAGCCACCACTGTTGTTAGGTTTTGTTTCAATAAATTGTTTGGGATGAAGCTATTTTTATTGAATATTTCTACTAAATATTCTACATTCATGATATAATATCAGTGTAGCGTGAACCTTTTCTACTTCCGTAAATTTCCCCTGAAAGCTGAATGTCCCAAACCTTTTGTAAGGTGTGTTAGTTCATTAACTCGCGTGTGATGGCAGCACTGATGCAGGAAAGTTGGAGATCTTGGAGCAATATTTGCTGCCTTCAATGTGACATTGTCTCCAGGGACATTCAACAAAAAGAAGGTTTGGCTGCTGAACAGCACTGCCTGCAGTCCTGTTCTGTCCCCAATAGGGAATGTGTGGAGGATTTTGAAAGTGAAAATTAAGCAACATTGACAGCGCCATGTTGTTGCACACCTTGATACGTATATGCAAGGACGGCTGGGATAGTTCAGCACCTGAAACTCTTCATCATCCTCCTCCTCCTCACTGCAGAACCTTTTTATAGCGTTAAAACTTCATTGCTCCAACACTGTATTTTCCTGCCTGGTTAAACAGAACATTTTAATTTAGTTTATTCTAATTAAATTTCGTTTCATTCATTTATTCATTACTGGAATTTCCCAGAATGTACTGATTTGGGTTATACATTATTTTTTCAGCGTGTTTTTATCTGGTTGTGTCACTATAAACATATTAGTTTGGTTCTAGATGTAATCAGATCAGATGTTAACAGACTTTTCCCTGCTTTGTGATGAAGGTGCTGACATCATCATCACCTACTATGCACCTCAACTGCTCACCTGGCTGAAGGAGTAAAGCATCAAGAGCTGCGATGGATGGAGACGGACCAACAAGCACTTCTTTAAAGTTGCAAACGTGTTGTTGAATTAGCCGTGCTAACGAAGGGAAATTAACTTGGGGGGGTTGTGAGTTTAGACTTTGTGGAGGTAACGTTTCTGCATCTGAACGCTGAGAATGTAAACGCTGATCGATGATTGGTGGTTTGTTTTTATGACACGTAGTTGAACTCCTGCGTGTCATTGAGATCAATATTAAACGGGAATCTCATCTGTCTTCACTGAAGTGATTCTAAAATGTATATTTGTTTAAATCATGGCAAAACAAGTATTTCATACGGTATGTGATCCCTGCCTGAGGTGGGTTTTATATCATCTCTAAATATATCGTACAGAATCAACCTGAGTAAATAAAATCATTGATTCAGATCTGTGGTTTCTTTATTATTTAAAGTTGATGCATGATGCTTAATGAGGCTCATTAATGTGCAAGTTTCTTAGCATTTGTTAAAAGCTGTCGTGCAACGGAGAAAGTCATTTACTTCATCCTAATGAACTAGTTTGTACAATTCTGTGCAACAGTCTTGAGCTACTGCTAATTTCTTTTTGGTATATTGGCATGGTGTGACATGTGACTAACAGTATCTGAAGGGTCTTTAAGAAATAGGAAAATAAATCCTGATGCAGCGCTACCGTCAATGAATCCATCTACTGTCCACTGAAGCCTCATTAGAAATGGTCTCCACGGAAATGTGGCTGTCAAGAAATCAACTTTAGGGAAGGGAAATGAAGAGAAAAAGGCTGAGGTATGCCAAACGACACAAGAACTGGACTGAGAATCAGTGGCAACAGTCAGATTGAGTGACAACTTGATTTAAAACAGAACAAAACGCTGCAAACATCCAAAGAAATCTGTCAAGAAGCCTGGAAAACTGTCCTTAAAACTACTGAATAGGGTTCAGGCTTTATGTCTTTATAGCTGCAGCTGTAGCAATAAATAATATATGCTGTACATCCATTCATATTTTCATATTTTGATATATCACTTCATTTATTTAAACTTTTCTGGCAAAATATAAAGAAATGAGGGGATGTTTGAGAGTTGCACAGTACTGTATCAGGCTGAATATTAATACACAGTTTTAAACTTATTGTTTGCATATATTACATATAAAACTTACTCCTGGTCCAAAAAAATTGGGTTGTTAAAATTTTGTCTGATTTACTAATTACAATAATAATCTGAGGATGGATTTAAATCCAGGAAAAATGTGAAGCTCTGTGTGGCCACAAGAGAGCAGTGCTGCACCGTCATCCTTCTGGTGAGGGATGCCTCATCATCCCCTCAGTCCACTAAAAGAGACAGATTCATTCCTAGCCTTTATAACTGAACATCACATTATTAAAGTCTTTGAACACATGCTGCCGTTTCCTAAATAAATTAAAGTTATTTTTCTCTGTAGAAAGTAGCGTCATATTGGTAGGGTTAAAAGAGAATGTAGTCCAGCCTAAGCAAACTTTTAGATCGTGTCTCTTAAGCCTAAAAATATGCCTTCAAACTAAAAGATTTCTAAAGTAATTGTTTTCAATGTGAACACCAAAATCACTGAAAGATGTAAAGTGACAAACTATGAATGTCTGAGAATCAAATATTCTTCATTTAGACAGAAGAAACCTTGTAGATTTAAGCTACAGCATCCGAGCATGTAAAGCTATTTAAACTGGCTGAAATATGAACCAATGAGCTTTAAAAACACCATTTCTGATCTTTAGATTTTTTTTTAATTAAAAGTATGGTTACAGTCTTTCAGCCGAGTGAAGTCATGAGGTTAGTCAGCTTAAAATTAAAAGGAGCTGCAGGTGATCTGGAAGAGGAGCTGATGATTTAACTTCCAGCTCTTAGTGAGGAACGGACTCCTATAAACTGACCTCTGTTTTTATGTGAAGAAACACACTTTCAGGTTTAGTGACGGCTGAGTTATTAGGGTCAAATGTGAAAATAACTAAACAATGACTTTAGCTTGCAGTTTGTCTAAATCACTCAGAGTTGTGGCAGAGTTTTAGTTCTCAGTGTCACATCTGGTTGTGAATCAAAGTTTCAAATATTCAGAATTTCAAAACCTAAAAGCATAAAGGAGGAACTTTTTTTATTGTAACTTATTCAATTATCTTGAAATCTTTGCCGCTGTTTTAAAGCCCAAGTCAGAAACTAGTGCCTTAGTCACTTTCTTTAACTTTGACAGCGACTAATTTTTCATTTAAATGTGAAGCTACTGAATAAAACTAAAGTATCCCATAAAACCTGCAACCAATCACCAGAACCTATTTATAACCAGACAGTTAATCATATTTTCAATTCTATGCCGTTTAATTCACAACAAGTCAAATCAGAGCACATTACTGAGAAATTAAACAAGTTCAACTCTGACCCAACAAATATAGTCCATTTTAACCCAGATCAATCCGGTTAATCATAACTGAGCTCAGTTCAATTATTTTAGACTAATCTGTAGGTGACAGTAAAGGAATCCAGTGGATGGAACCATCACTGATCAGTGGTGGAGCTAGACTTTCATACATGGGGTTTATAATCTGGATCACCAAGTGGAAATATTTGCAACAAGTTAAAATAAAAGGTCCATAGAAAGGTGAGCTGGTTGTTTTGGGGTGCAGTTGGAGCTTGATGTGGCAACAGAGGGAGCAGTTAGCTTCACTTTGGGAGCATTCAGCCTGCTGACACTGCAGCTGGGCTCTGATCTGTGTCCTTCATCTTTACAAAAAAAGTCACAAATATTTCTCTTTTGCTTCAATCTTATGTCTTCCTGTATAAAATTAGACTGGATGCAAGATATATTGCTCCACATTCACATGGCGTAGCTTAACTAGCAGCCTTGCTAGCCTCCTGTTTAAGTTAAACTGGATCATGTAGCTTTAGCTTAGTCAGCGCTAAGTAACTTGGATACTGAGGTACTCTGAGTATCTTAATTTTAGCTCTAATGTAAAAAGCTTGATTAACTGAGTTAATGTGTACTCCCTAAATACACCCACTCAATACTAAATATGACATGGTTTCCCCACATTATCTCAAAACAAATTAAGTGCTGCCATAGAACCAGATTAGCACTGATACATAGCTTCATGCTAACATCAGTTTATTTATAACATTAGTTGTACTACTTGTACAGGGACAAAATCTTTTCTAGTAATGTGCAGCAAAATGTCAATGTTTTGAAAGGATGACTAGTAAGGAAGCTACTTTAAAATTGACTTCAAACTGGTGTATCGACACTGGTGATCCAAACAGGTCTTCTGTCTATCTCCAGTGACCTTTCCTATCACCTAAGGTGGAACCCAGGGTGTCCAATCAGATTTGAGGGGTAGCCACTGCCCCCATCCATGTAAATGTAACTAATCAGGCTTTCCAACAATGTATAATACAACACCAACTGGTATTATTGCAGAGAAATAAGCGACGAAAACCTGTGTTATTTGAAGCACTTTGTAACAATTGTTTAAAAAAAGATGATTATTATTATTTAATTAAAGTTGTTGTTTTTTTTTTTGTATAGCACCTATTCACACTGAAAGTAATTTAATCTAAATAAGTACATTATCATATAACTCAAGTTCAGTGAAAAGCATTCCAGTTTAATCCTATTATTTTAATTATAATCCATTCTATTAAAACAATTCAGACTGAAGTTGTTTTTGGACCTGAAAAAAAAGCTATGTAATTAATCTGGATGGCCTTCAGTACTACAGTGAGGAAACTTGAAGTTATTTTTAGGATTTGTCCTATAGCTCACATTTAAAGCAGGTTTCTAGAACCACCTTCTTTCAATATTGCAAGAATTGGGGACATCCTATTTTAGAGCGATACGAAAAACTAGTCCATGCTTTCGTTATTTCCAGATTGTACTCCTGCAATTCCTTATTAATGGGCTGTCGCAAACATGCCCTGAAAAGTCTCCAGCTGATGCTGGACACATGCTGCAGCGAGGGTTCTGATGAGAACTAGCAGGAGAGATTATATTTCTCCAGTTTTAGCCTCTTCATTGGCTACCTGCGTCTAGGCTAGAATTTAAAACTCTTCTCCTCACATATAAAGCTCTTCGTGATCAGGCTCCATATCAAAGATCTCATAGTTCCATATATTGCCAGAGCACTTTCAGACTGCAGGTTTACTTCTGGTTCCGAGTCTCTAAGAGTTGAATGGGAGGCAAAGCCTTCGGCTATCAGGCCCTTCTTTTAAGGAAATAACTCCCAGTTTGGATTTTGGGAGACAGACACTCTCTCTATATGACTGCTGAGGGATGTCCCATGATGCATTGAGCCCTTCCTTTTCATCTCAATGTTTCTCAAACATATGACGGTATTGGCATCACTAATGTATTTCTCCTCTCTCAGCAGGTCTTATAAAAAAGTTGCCTGTTGGTCTCTCTTTCCCGTCTTCTCCACCCCAACCAGTTGAGGCAGATAGACGCCCTCCCTGAGCCAGGTTCTGCCTGAGGATTGTCCTTCCTATTAAAAGGGAGATTTTTCTTCTCCACTGTCGCTCCTTGCATGCTCCGGATGGGGGATCGGATTGAAGTCCAGATTCAATGCAGTCTGTTGATTTTCCTTTACTAAGCTATTATTTATTATGAATTGGTTTAAATTAATTTGCCTTTAAAGTGCCCTGAGATGCCATTGTTGTGAAGTGGCACTATGCAAATAAAGCTGAATTGAATTTAATTAAAACACACTAAACACTCACAAAACTGCACTAGCCTCCCCATTTTCCAGCAGTATTTAGATTCCAATGATTATGAGGTCTCTGTAGCATAAGTGGCAGACAGGTGGCGACTCACCTCTATTTTTTCTTCCTAAAATAAGTTTTTTTCAATCGCACACTGCAAAAAATTGCAACTCTTTTAACATGTAAATCTCTGAATTTAGTTGAAAGTCGGATTTGTTTGTGTTTGTTAAACACGAGCATTTTAACTCCTCGTCTTGGCGCATTTCTGATTTCGTTAACTTATGTCTCTGAATTTAGTTCATTTATGTTTCTCTTACAACCAAGTGTGAGTCAGGGTTTGACTTGTGTTAAACAAAAAATAAATACATCTAACCAGGATGGACACATTTTAAATGACATGAAAGTTTTAATGATATATCCAAGAGTTAATAGATCATTTGACGGTGATTTATGAAGACTTCGAGGAAAGGGCACCTTTTTGCAGTGTGTGACGTGTGGGGGCTGAGCAGAGCGCTGCTCTGATTTAAGTAACAGTCATCTGGATACATGTTATCACTTTCCGACAGGCTGTTACTGCGAGAACCGCCGCTGCTCAGGGAAACTCACGTTGGGGAGTACAAGAAGTTAATTTAACTTGGATTTACGCAGCAGAGACGCATGGCACAAACGCACCGGCTCCAGAGGATGACTCCTTTACCGACTCCGTGTGACTTTTAAAGGAGAGAAAGAGGGAGACAGATAGGGAGGAGGACGGGTACTTATGGTTTGGAGGAACTGAGCTGTGTCCCCTCCAAACAGTGCGCTCTCCGTGTCCGTGCTTCGCTATCTGTGAGGAGAAATGGGATGCAGAGGCGCGCTGGGATGCTGCTTGTTCGCGGCGCTGTCTTGCTGCCTCCTCCGCGGCTGCAGAAGTAACATAACCGTGGCAGTGATGCTCCCAGACAACCACCTCAAGTACCCGTGGGCTCTGCCGCGCGCCTTTCCGGCCATCCTCATGGCGCACGAGGACCTGCATGTTAAACACAAGCTGCTACTCGGCCGCACTATCAACATCCTCAACTACAGCACAGAGGACCCGGCCGCGGGCTCGTGCGCCGAGAGCCGGGCGCAGGTGTTGGCCGTGGACGCCAAGCTTTACGTCCGCCCGGATGTTTTCTTCGGACCCGGTTGTGTGTACCCGCTTGCGTCCGTCGCGCGTTTCGCGTCACATTGGAAGCTGCCGCTGATCACAGCTGGAGGTCCCGCGTACGGCTTCCATCAGGGGATGGAGTACCGGACCATAGTGCGCAGCGGGCCGTCCACCACAAAGCTGGGGGACTTCGCCAACGTCCTGCACACGCACTTCAACTGGACCTCGCGAGCCATGGTCATCTTCTACGACTTGAGGCAGGACGACCGGCCATACTACTTTCTCTCGGAGGGGATTTACTTAAACCTGAAGGAAGAGATGAACATCACGGTGGAGGCCATGCCGTACAACGAAGAGAGGGAATACGCAGAAGTCATCTCTTTCATGAGAGACCATGCAAGAAGTAAGTTTTAAACGGTGGAGATAAATAAATAAAACACATTTAATAACGTTAACGTGTTTTACAAACGTTTGTGATGTAGGGCATTTGAATAAATAGCCTAAATAAATAGATATTATTTTTCTGCATAAGCAAGTTTTACTACTTGTCTTTAAAGCGCGCGAGGTCATCAGATCAGCAGCTGCAAACAATAAAGATGTCCCTGAATGGAAGAAACTCTCATGACTGCAGTTACCCTGATCTATAATTAAAACCCACGTTTTACAGGGAAACAAATGAGAAAAAAATAATAGTAAAAAAGTCAACGTGTATCACCATCAGTGGAGGATTTTTTTTTAACTAGCTGAATTGGAGATTCCTCTTTTACTGAATGAGGTCACCGTGAAGTGTTTCCCCAGCAGATAGAAACAAAAGTGGACAGGAATAAGTGCAGGAAAAGCCTGTTTATTACAGAAGAATGTTTAGGCTGTGGGCTGTGGACCACCACCTGCGTTTTTCTTTTAACAGAGGGATTGAACGTCGTCCCTACACGTAAGCCCTCTGGGCCAACAGGCTTTCAAGTGTTTTTTACTTCTGCAACATGTTTTCAATTTGATTANTCTACACGTAATTCCTCTGGGCCAACAGGCTTTCATGTGTTTTTTTTTCACTTCTGCAACATGTTTTCAATTTGATTAGTTCTTAAAACACTAAAATCCTCAGAGTCTACAGCTTGTGTAGAGTGTGAACTGAAGTGTTGGTCTGACATATTTTACCAGCATGGTATTTGGCTGTTAACAGATCATAATAACATCATCTTCTTATTTGATTAAATAAAAATCACAGACAGCAGGAAGAGGTTGATAAATCTCTCATCACCAGTCTGTCTTTAAGTCTAATTAACAGGTAAAATACTGAGGCAGATGTCATTTTTGTGGTTTTCGTTGTGTGACTGTATGATTGGAGGCTTGCACACATGTGAAGGAGTGCTATTTAGGTTGATTTGTAAAGTTTTTGTCATTTAGTAAAAGTGCAACATGGTTTGTTATGTACATGTATATATGTATATGGGTTTAAATTTCCCACACAACACACAGATAACCTGAAGTACAATATTAATCTTTTGACATAAGATATACATTTTTAAACTTTTACCATAAAATATTAAATTCAATGTATAGGCTATGTGTGCTGATTATTAAGAATTTTAATATATTTTTGCAAATGAAGACCAGAGTAAACTTTGGATAAAATCAGTGTTACAATTCCCCTGTAGTAGTAGCACTGAAATGTCATTTACACACTTTTTTTGCACCATGCATGTTCAAATATGCCACATTTCAGCATCTTTTTGTGAATAAATGCATCTAATTTCCCTTTAAAACTGCTGTCAATCACATATTTTTTAGATATTTTTGTCTGATGGCTAAATAGTCAGAAGTTGTCACTAAGAAAAGTCCATTGTCATCATCTGGAGGTGATTTAACATCACAGTCCATTATGTCATCTTGTTTTGCTGTAAGAAAACACTGTTTTTTCTAACCTGACAAAATGTCCCTTTAACCAACTCAGATGTCTGTGCAGTAAATTCTGCTATCCTCAAATAAACAATGGTCTTCCACAGAGCTATTTGGAAGCTGCAGGATGTCTCAAACATTTATTACACAGTCCAGCATCACGGTGTCGACATGCTTGGTGACTAACTGTGCATGTATGCTAGGACACGGATGGTGGTCTGAATAAACGGCCAGGTCTAACTTTACATGTAACCATGTAAAAATGTGCTTTGTCTATGAAAAAAATATCCGTTTTAAAACTTAGACTGCTGGACTTTGTGGTTCAGGGGAAATCTTCACAGCATCCATTGTGAAATTAAATATTATCTAAACGGAGTTTCTAATCACACAAATTAAGACACATTAGTAACTTCTGAGTTTAGCATGAAGTAAAAGTAAACATAGCTGTTGTCTGTTTTAACAGTGAGAGAATCATCAACAATAAGACAGCCATGACAAAATCTGCTGGTTAGCAGCAACTGTTTGTACAAGGTGGCTATGTTCATTTTAAACCAACAAAGGAGATAAAACTTATATAAATTTAATCCTGCAGTCTTTTAAACTTTGGACACCAGAGTAAAAATACTACCTATAGAAAAAGTAATGTCTGAATAAATTTATTTTGCTAAAACATCCCTGCTGTGGTGAAGGGCCTACTGCGCTGGGATTGAGCTAGCTTAGCAAAACCAATAAGAGCAGTGGGGAGCAGTTATAGTTTGTTCCAGTTGTCTTGTAATTGTGAGCGATCGAGAGTAGGTGACATCATTACCAGGTAGTTGGCATTCCAGCTGAACCAACTTGGATAAAATAACCAATATGTTAGCATTTACACATGCCGTATAAAAACTAGACAATCACGAACCCACTGTAAAAATGTGCACCATGAGAACATCAGCCAGTTTAGGTGATAATGATTAATACATTATACATATGGATGTGATTTTACACAAACAAGATGCTGTAACAACGTAATTATCAATAACAACAACTCGCTGCTGTTTAGATTAGAAACTTAATGGACACAAAATATATTATAAAGAATTTTAAAACAGACAATGGACTTAAAGTGGTACTGGACCCTGAGTTTGCTTGAAAAAACAAAATCACTTCTTCAAAAATTACTTCAAATTCCAAGTTCCGAGGACAACTGGAACGCACAATTAGACTGATTGTACCCATTTTAAATTCAATCAAATGAGCATCCTGCCTTTTATTCCTTTTCAGGCTTTTAAGTATCTAACAGCCACGATAAAAATCTTAAATGCTAGCTAGCAGCTAAAATCTTATATGCTAGCTAGCAGCTAATATCTTATATGCTAGCTAGCAGCTAATATCTTATATGCTAGCTAGTAGCTAGCTAGCAGCTAAAATTTTATATGCTAGCTAGCAGCATCTATGTTTCCACAATGTTAATTTTAAACCAACAATGTAGAAATGAGTTTTATGTAAAACCTCCTGAGTCCTAGTGTGCTCGTAAGAGGACATCACATATTTGGTTGTCTGCACCATAGTACTAAATTCTGTGGATATGGAACCTGTTGAACTTTTATATTGCCATTTGGTGGCATCAGTAAAGACTTTGTTTTTTGTTTAAATTTGTTTTTCCAGCTCATTAAATAACTCACTTTAAGTTTACCATTTGCATAGCAGAAATAAGTGTTTATTAGTGCTTTCAGAGGTGCTTGATAATTTGTGGCTGTGTTAGAAGACACTAATAAAGTTCTGCTGCCAACAGGAAACACTTGTAATCAGACGGTTTCTTTTAGGAGGGCAGTCATAAATAATCTAGTTACAGCTTGGAGATCACAATGGGTCCCCCGCAAGTTTGATTAAGTTCCAGAAACACGTTACATAGATAATGAGAGATGTTGGCTCTGCTTCAAACGTGTATCTGCTAAGTGAACAGTAACTTCAACCTCTGGAAAGTCGTGGGATCCAAATTTAAAATGTGGAATACAATGAAATTAACATCCTATGTTTGTTTTGTTTTCCTTGTTTAGAATTGTTTCAATCTAATGTCTCTATTAAATGTGAATGAGTGTCTTTGTATTTAGTATTCAGAAATGCTGATCCTGATATTGAGCATGTGCAAAATATTTATTTCACCAGGAACATTTGGAGGGAATCACTTTTGGAACAAACTAAACATTTCTGTGCACAATCTGCTTCCAACCAGTAAATCTTGTTTTATTATGGTTTCTGGCACAATAAAATAAATCAAATATTGGATATATTTATTATCAATTGTTACTTTAACAGTGTAAACATAATCAAAGTGTGACACAGCGGCAAGGAAAGGAGGTGAAAGGGGCAGGCCACTCATCCCCACACACTCCCGATGAATTACAGATCTGCCACAGTAAGCTGAAGGTCATGAAAGCTAATGGTTTTGTCAGGGCATGTCCTGGCTCGGCTTTCAGCTCACTTTTTTCCCAGCAGATATTCTACAGACTGTCAACTTTGTTGAGTCACTTGATTGCAGACTGAGTTAAAATAGCAGGAGATTTTAATGTGCAGCCACTCATCACTGAAAGCTGATCTGATTTCAAAGTTTTTATTTTAATAGCTGGAAAAAAAAAAAATCAGATTTGGTTTTTGAGAACGTCTAGTATTTTCTACTAGACGAAACTTAAATTTTTGTCTTGAATGAGAACAGTACAGCTTCAGTGGAAAACTGACAACATCAGTGAAAATTAGGATGTCGATAGGCTTTATTTATTACATGAAATGCATTTCTAACAGAAGGATATAGACATGAATCCTCTATTATAATTTCTGTCAGTAGTAGCACACAGCAGCAGAATACAATAATTCTTAATGGTATAATTAATTTTAAGAAGAATCTGACCAGTGCCCACCTACGCTGCAGAAAGCGGATAGATGGATTAGCCACCATGAAAGATTTCATTCAATCAACCTCATTGAGGATGTTGCTAAAATAAACCATCACGTAGCTGTTCCCACTTTATAAGGTTCCACCTTCCTTGTAAAAGCATCAGTGTTCACATTTTAGCAGCTTCTTGAATAGACAAGACAATATAACAGCAGTTACACCAAATGTGTTTATAAATGTGCACATCTCTCAGCATCTAACAAGTCGCAAATCATTTTTATCACTAAGAGTCCTACTGAGAGCAGGTGAGAGAAAACAGACCATTTATTAGACTTTTCAATACCTAAAAANGCCGAGAGCAGGTGAGAGAAAACAGACCATCATTTATTAGACTTTTCAATACCTAAAAAAAAGAAAGAAATGCAAATGAGAATGATTTCAGGGGGACTGGACTGCTATGCTCGATTAGGACAAAATAAGGATGAAGACACAGAGTTTGCGTGTGTCTGTGTGTTTTTTAGCTGTAACTTGACAATTAAACTCTATCCAGGGTAAAAATGTCAGAAAAGTTTGGCACTAAAATAGACTAACTTTAGACGTAATAGCATCTAGTAACTCCAAAAGGTTGTTTAACAGCTGATTATGGAACAATTTTTATCAATTTAAAAACACCTATATAATCCTTTCCTGTCACCTATCAACAAGATAAAGGGATGTTATACTGTGTCCGGTATGGTTTCTTGGACTGGACCAAGAAAGTTTGCAGAAATTAGCTGGCAGTTGTTTTTCAGAGAAGTAATACCATTCAATCTCTTGTCTTTTCAATCTCTAAGCTGTTTCTGTCTCCTTCAGAGCCTCTTTTGAAGACATCACAGTTGGTAAATGTGCGTTTCTGTAAAGAAAAACTGAACTGTGCCCACTCCTGCAGCTCTGAGTGCAGCTCCTTCACTGGAAATTCACTCAACCACCTGCAAGTGTTTCCCATCAGGGAAAAAAGCTAATAAATACCTGCAAATACTGCAAAATCCATACATGCAGAACTCACATGAAATTGATTAAATATATGTTTGTTGTACTCATAAAGCATCTGTTAGTGGGAATTTTTGACCAAGATGGAGGTTTGAGTCTATTTTTTGTTTAAAGCAGAGGTTGAAATGGTGTAAGAACAGAGGCCAAATCGAACCTGGCAAAATCTAAAGTGATTATACCTAGATATTTTAACATATCATTGCTATCAACCCAATGCCATAGTTCTCTCTGGAACTTTGGTAAAACAATGAAATTTTATTCACCTGCACTCATATAAAAACATTAGGTAATAAAAACCTTTCTGCATTGCTCTTTCTATTTGTAACTGGATGAAAAGATTGTTTTGTGCAACAGTGTCTGAATATGATCCAGCTCCTGTTATGCTTTTCAGTCTGTAGATAGAAGTGGGAAAATCTCAGCTAACGCAAGGAAAGACTCCATCAGGCTGTGGTCCCTTTGTTTGGTATGTACACCAGTGGTTCACAGCTCACAGTGAGAGATGAAAAGACTCTTTCAGTAAGGCTCAGGTAATGAATGCTTCAACCTGTTACCTGTGAAAACAACAGGAGAGGAGACAAACTGCATGCTGCTTTTACATATGCTGTTTCTTATGCAAACCAATGCTACAGTAGCGAAGTTGGAAAGCACATATTTTACATGCGGAATTGGAAAATCCCTTCAGACAGATTGGGAGATAGTCAAACAAGGCTAATCTCCCTTGAAAAAGACTTAGCGACAAGCCAAACATGACACTTGTTAGAAAATCCAACCCTAATCCTGACAACAAAAACATTTCAGTAATTGATTTGCTTCTTTCTTTTTGTGCTGCGAAGGATAAAAAACAGTGAAATGTTCCAGTTTAAATCAAAGCAAATACAGTGTAGCAAATAATCTGCATTGCTTAAAGTTTGAGGGTCTTCTTGTATAAAAAACAGGTTTAAGAGAGCTTGTTTCAAGGTTTTTCTAAATACAGTACACAGTTATAGATCTTTTACTACATTCCAAGACACTGATACATAATAGAAAAAAAAACATAGAAAAGGCAATAGGAAGTGAGTGGTAATTCATTCTGATGTGTACTGAGAGAACATTTTTAGTAAATCAAGGCCATGTTGGAGACTTGAAGCAATAATAACAACAGGCATTACCACGGCGAGGTTATTTTCCTCAGTGAGTTTAAATGACACCATGAAGCTGAATTATTTAGCTAGTTTCAAATACCTTTACTTATGCTCAAGACTCTGATGGAAATCACTGTTTATGGATAAGTGTGCCATATTTAATGTGTGCCAGAAAACGTTTTCAGTTTAGCCTGTATACTAATGTCTGAGACTTTATCCTTACAGAGTCTTCTTATGGCATTCAGGGATGATGCACAGTGAAAACTCTATTTACCGCTCAGTGTGCCTTGCATATGTGACTGAGGTAGTGATTTCTACATTTTATTACATAATGACACTGTAGCTCAAACAAATCCTGAAACCCTGCAGTCAATACGAGGTTTTCTGCTTTGGTTGTAAGAGTGTACCAGCAAAGGGGGTGTGGATTTGAGTTTTTGGCTATTATGCTGTTATTGCCGGACTGCCTTGCATTATATTGAGATATGTGTCTTTTATTGTGTTCTCTCTTTTGAGACAGCAAGTTGATCTTATTGATCTTGAATTAATTTTTGTGGTTGGAGTTAGGGATGTTCCGATACCATTTTTTTCTTTTCTTTTTCTTTGATACAAATTCCGATACCTGGGGTTTAAGTGTCTGTAAATACCTGGGGTTTAGGTATCTGTTGAAACCGAGTACCGATCCGATTTCTGGGGTTTAGGTATCTGCCGTTACCTGGGGTTTAGGTATCTGTTGATACTGAGTACTGATCTGATACCTAGGGTTTAGGTATCTGTCGATACCTGAGGTTTAGGTATCTGTCGATACCGAGTACCGATCCGATACCTGGGGTTTAGATATCTGCCATTACCTGGGGTTTAGGTATCTGTTGACACCGAGTACCGATCCGATACCTGGGGTTTAGGTATCTGTCGATACCTGGGGTTTTGGTATCTGTCGACACGAGTACCGATCCGATACCTGGGGTTTAGGTATCTGCCGTTACCTGGGGTTTAGGTATCTGTTGATACAGAGTACCGATCCAATACCTGGGGTTTAGGTATCAATTTGATACCTGTGTTATTTTATTAAGAGGTGTGTTAAATTTATCATATAAATAAATAATATTCATTATAGACTTTGAGGTATGAAATTGTTGTTGCTATCATTCAGTGGTCTGGTGTGGGAATGTGGGATTGTGACATAACACTTTAGTTATCAAAGACTAATTTATAGAATAACTCAAATATAAATTAAAACTGTCCAAAAAACTTTCATCGCTGAGGTGTGGATCCTATTAAGATATGTTTCCCCAAAGCAGGTATACAAAACAGTGAGGATTAAATTCAGGATCCAGCGATTGATATGAGACCAGATCACATGCTGATTCAACGCAATCACTTCATTCAGACAGTCAGACATTTAAATAAAAAACAATCTGCTCTTCAAAAAAATTAAAATGTATTTCAGGATTTATTTTCCAGTTATTTTTTTAATACAGAAAAGTAGAAAAACACTGTAAGCAGTGCTGAAACATGCATATACCCTCTGCCCAACCCCGTCTCTTTATGCAGTTCTGTAATTTACTAATAAGTTAAAACTGGGGTCTTCAATTTTTCTCAGACCATGGACCCCCAAACGGATGCAGAGATGGAGGTGGGTCCACCACGCAGCTGACTGGCATGTGTACTGCCAGCTCGTATGTAACTGTTAAGTTTGTTTAGCTGAGTTAAAATGTTAAGATGTGTGAGTTCGGTGATCCAGACACAGTTACTGTGCAGCAGCTCGGTGAGCTTTTGGAGAAGTAAAAACCTCCAGATAGATGTGTGTAATTTCAGCACCATGACAACAGTGTTAAAGCCATCGAACCTCAGAGTGGTTCAGTAGCACAGTGTCTTCTTCTCCCTCAGAGGTTAGAGAAGAGACATTGACTAATCTCTTTTTGACTATATTGACACTTTTCATGACTGAGTCCGTGACATTTCACAGTTCTTGTCTTTGGCAACAAGTCATGTAGCATGCACATCCTTTACAAGCCATTAGTCCTCTTTTTTAAACCAGCCACTTAGTAATTCAATACAATCTGTGTCCTGAAAGGTAAATCCTGCATATTTCTGGGTCTTCTTTTGTTTGCATTTATCTTATCAGTTACAAAATCATCAGCAGGTGCTGCATCATCATTTGCTTTTCCACCGGTGGTTTCTGAGGTGGAGCAAATCTCTTTTGTGCTTGAGGAGTTTTTTTTTTTGGTTGAGTTACAAAACTCTCTATTTTCGCTCACGTACTGGTCTCAGTAGTTGGTTGAGGATAGAAGCGGCTGTGTTTTAGCAGGATTATTTTGATCTGATCTGATTCCTGGGTGAAATTAATTGCATTATTTTATCGTTAATTTGTCTTGTTTATTTATATTAAAAAGGCATCTTCATCTCAAATAATATTGGTGCATGTATCCGTGTATTTTAGATCTTAGCTGGTAACTGAATAGGGTCTCATGGGAACCTTGAACCCTCCGTTTATCCATTCACTACAGTGTGTTGGTTTCATGTTAATGTGAATTTAAATGTGTGTGCGTGTGTGCATGTGTGGGGGGGGGGTCTTAATTAAGTGTCCAATTGCTTTATGAAATGTTTTATTTTTTTATTACTCTAGACTGAGCAGTTATATCTGTTTGCACAGGAAGTCCCTCTACACAAAGCGACCATTTTTTGCCACCATAAAAGGCTTGTAGAAGATGAGTAGTCTGCAGAGGCCAACAACAAAGAAAAGTAAACTGGAGGTATTAGTAGCTGTGGATGCTGTTTTGTGAGATGTTTAAGGGTACACATTTGTTAAATGAGGAGTCATAATTATAATTTAATGGGAGAACAGACAATGGAGAGTGAGTTGACCTTGTCAAAGAGGCAGAGACATAAAGAGGTAAAGAATTTAAGGATGAGTAAAACCAGAAAACAAGAAAAAACACTGGGTGGTTCTTCCCAGATAAGATTGCTGAACAGAAGTGTCAGGATAATGCACCATGTCACAAAGCTCAGATCATCTCTAACTGCTTTCTAGAACATGACAATGAGTTCACTGGACTCCACAGTTACCAGATCTCAGTCCATAGAGCAGCTTTGGGATGTGGTCATCATGGATGCAGCCGACAAACCTGCAGCAACTGTGTGATGCTGTCATGTCAATATGGAGCAAAACCTCTGTTAACATTAACAAACATCAATTTATTCTTTTGTCATCCTTGAAAATTCAACTCACAACAAATAACAAAACGAGCTAAAAGCAGCGGATTGAGCAGATAAAGATTCAATTTAAAAACCGTGTTGCAGATTAACTTTTATACCCAACATTTGAAGTTGCTTTGTGTGAAGTTAAATCCAGTGAGACTACTACAACACAGGAGGACATTTTCCCCAGCTGTGTAGCTCATTTATCTTGGGAGTGGTCCAGGAGACTGCAAGACTACTTGGCATGGTGGGCCACGTTGGAAGAGATGAGAGTTAAGGTTTAAGCTGCAGCCGAATTCAGTCTAACACATGAGGAAATGTCTGCTAACTGGGAGCTGTGCCTCGGAGCTGGCAGCAGCTACTCTGACATATGCTATGCATGGAAATAATGCTTCGTTTTTTTATTCATGACTCAACAGCAGCAGGGTGTAGGTGGCAGGGTGAAGGTAGTGGGCAGAGTCTGAAAAAAAGGTCTCGGGTTTGATTCTCATCACTGCAAATACAGATGCGTTTGCAGTGATGCAGTTTCTCATTACTTGCTTCTTACAAAATTTTAAGTCAAAAATGACAAACTTTCCATTCATGCTGGAGAATCAGTGAGACAAAAACATTCCCTGTTTCTAAATATTAATCACTGAGTATCGGATGTGTAATTTTCATGTTCTGATACTGATTAAAATCAACATTTTTTAATTTTAGACTCTCTTAAATACAGTTGTTAAAACATTTATCAAAATATAACGCAGTAAGAAGTACGCACAGCGGCCACTTTATTGTTTGCACCAGTACCAGGTTGGATCCCTTTTGGCTTCAGAACTGCTTTAATTCTTGGTGTCACAGAGTTTAACAAGGTGTTGGAAACATTCCTCTGAGATTTTGCACGTTATTGATATGATATGATATGTGTTGGCTGAGGCTTTAAAGGTCACACACCTGAAACAGTTGGCCTTTACACACTGAGATTCTTCCAGACTTCCAAATATTTTCATAATATGCACTGTAGACATTAAAAGTTCAAAATTTACTAATTTTTTTTATTTAGTTTTATTTTTGTTTGTTATTTTTCTGCAATTTTGGATTAAGAAATATTACTTTAGGCCTGATTGATGACTCCTTAATGCTGTTTATCATGAAAGGCATGCCCTTATAGAAAAGCATGTGCTTCACATGTGATTATACATGAGTTTCACATGTTGTTACCATGAAAGTGTTCCAAAACCACATCTTTCCCATGTGCAAAATATGTGTTTCACAACTGCAAAACCATGCGGGGTCTAATGTAAAACATGTGTGGTTTCTCTGTAAGGGGAAATGCAATTCTTACTTTAAATCACTTTAAAAAACTTCAAGACTTTGGTGGATGATCCTTTTATATCTAATCCAGACACCCTCACCTGTCAATTAACCTGCTTGTTTACATAAATATTCTGATTTTTTTTGGCCTTTTTTCCTTTGTCCCAACTTTTTTTTAGCTGTGGTACTGGCAGCAAATTATGAAATTGCTCTATCTTCACTGATCAATTACTACAAAAATTAATCAGTGAGGAAACTGAAACTTTATGGGGTTTTTTAATATTCATATTACAAATATATATGTATATTTTTTATCTCCATCTTGGCTTTCTCATCATTCTTTAGAAATCATTTTGATGAAGCTTGATTTTTATGAGAATCAGACATTGCAAACTTGAAACATGCACCGACTGATCTTGTCAAAAATGTGCCAGAGAGCTCTGGTTTTAACAGAGATTATTATTATTGTCAGACTGACAGTGAGTTTGTGTGCAGATCAGTGAAATTGCAAGGAAGAAATTTAATCAAATAGAAGCAAAAAGTCCAGCCTCAGGAAATGTGCTGATTTGGATGAATAGCAGTACCTGGCAGCTTTCACAAAACTATCACAAACACATTATTACGAGAAGCTCCAGCTGTTTGCTTTAATGCTGCCTCTGTTATATTCTCGGTTTTACATTCCTTCTCTTATATTTGGTCCATTAGAAATCGCTGGTGACAAAGAATGTACCAATATACATCCAGCCATGGGGGAAATTTGGCATTTGGGTTTGCCATAATGAATCTTAAGTTTGTATATTAGCTTAAAGGGGACATGTAAAGATGATAATATGCCGTGCCCGTTCTTTTTACAACCTCTCACCAAAGCTTTCCAAACTCCTCTTGCTTTTCAGTTAAATTTTTAGGCCTCTCCTGTTGGGGCCTGTTCCAGATGTGAGCTGGCTCTGCATGTTTGCACAGCCTTGCATCTGGAGTTTATCCATGTGTGCACAGCACCTGCAGGCTGTTAAGTCCAGCTATTTAAATATGGTTCAATGCTGGTAGCAAAATTTATCCAAAAAGTGGTATATGGCTGTTAATAAATGCTGTAATACCAACAGTTAACCCCTTAATGCATATTTGCAATTTTATTTCATTTTACTTTATTTTATTAATTTATTTGTTTTTATTTACTCTTACGTAATACCTTTATTTATGTTTTATTTAATGCATTTATTTGTTTATTCATTACTAATTTTTGTTTTTATGTAAATAAATTCAGACGTTAAGGGGTATTTTAAGTGTAACCATTTTTACTTGTTTAATGAAATCAAATTTTCTTTGACGCACTGTTAGGCATAATTATGACAACTTAAGAGCTCATCATCAAGAACATAGCCAAACCTAAAAGATGGAAGGTGTAGATCCAGATAATCCATCCCATTATCCTGTATGATAGCCCATGGAGCCTTGGAGGCTGTATCACCTTCCACAAAACATACGAATTACAGACTTATCATTTTATTTGTCTCAGTCAGAATTTTAAAAATGTTTTTCTTGACATTGAACAAGTACAACACAGACCACCCTTCCTTACACAACAAGGCAACATTAAACAGACCAAAGGACAGAAAAACTAACAATTCTTTATATTTGATAACTCCTTTTCAGTGGCGTTTCACAGGCCATGGAAAACTGACAGCTACGACTGATCTGTGACCAGTCAGAATAAGATTATATCTATGTAAATGTTATTACACAGAAGGGGTCTTTTAAGTGCATTTTACAATTACTTCTGGTAATTTATGATTTTTTTAATCCTGCAAAGTCTATTTTAGGTGATATATATCCTCTTTGAAATGAGTGATTGAGATATGCGTCTTGTTTTTTGCTGTTTTGTCTGCAGTCATATACATCTGCGGCCCCCTGGAGACATTCCTGATCATCATGAAGCTATTTCAGAGTGAGATCCAGGACCCAGAAAACTATGCTATCTTTTATCTGGACGTGTTTGCAGAGAGCTTGGCTGATCAGAAACCGTGGAAGAACCCTAAGCTTGAATGGGCCAATCCCATTGAGATCTTTAAGGTACTATGAACACATAAATGCTCACATTTCATGTATTGGACTTTTGTAGCCGGAAATTATACAAACCTCCCAGTTGGTAGCTGTAGTTTTGTGACTGCATTGCCCTCTGTATAGTATTAAAAATGTTTTAATGACGTTCTATGTTGGCTTGGGAAAACATTAACCAAAGTGTGCCATTTAGAATAGCAAGTGCTGCTGTATGTAAATGACAGACATGTTTAAGAAAAGCTTGCATACACTCTGATGAGCTGAGGAAGTTATGTTCAACCCCTTTGACCACTTTAGGGAGTCAAATTCTTTCGTGACATTAATGAATGAGTGGATGTGTTCTCACAGGAAGCCACTTAGCCTTACAAATTGCTGCTCTAAGAAGTAAGACAGTATAGTCACAAATGTATTTTTCTCTTAATTTATCTCCCTAAATGCCAAACAGGCTTTTCTCTATTCTCTTAATTAATTTTTCAGAGCTTTGGAAGAAGAGTGTTTTTTATGCATTCAATTTGTTAAACTGATTTGATGTTGAGGCTGCACCCATAATCTGACATAATTATTAAAATTTTAATGCGATATCCATGGAAATATAATAACAATTGTAATACTTAAAATATTTTTTATAGATAAAATGTTATGAATTACAAATATGTGATCAGATAAAATGCAAGTTTATCCTATGGTCATGGTTTATTCTGACTGGCTGTAAGATGTCATTAAATCTCTCTAAAGAAACTAGATTAGCCTGTACATGATAAACTTCTTCTGTCACAAACTGTCTGGAAACCTTGACATTAGCTATGAAATATTAATTATATTATTCATCCAAGTATACCACATTGTCCATAAAGGGTCTCGGATAAGCTGGAGCCTATTTAGTAGGTGAGAGGCAGGGTACACCCTAGACAGGTCACCAGTCCATTGCAGGGCCAACACAGAGAAACAAACAACCATGCACACTCACTTCAACTGACCTTACATGCATGTCCTTGGACAGTGTGATGCTGGCGTGCCCAGAGAGAACCCACGCATACACGGGGAGAACATGCAAACTTCACACAGAAAGGTCACTGTTCAAACCAGCTGAGGCTTGAACCAGCAACCAAAATGTGTCTATGTACATATATATATATAAATTTTTTAAAATTCATATAAAAATAAATATATTTAATTATTATATTATATATATATTTAATTTGTTAATGTCGATCTCATTTAATTTAAATGCCTTTCCATTTAGGATTTTGATTTGACCACGATTACATTAAAATAAAACCACAGAACTAACTCCTATAGCCTTGTTGTTCAGCATACTGTCAAATAATTTTCTTTTAACTAACTATATCCAATGTTATTGACTACATTTTGCTAGTGTAATGTTAGCTTTCAAGCTTGTAGCACATGACAAAATAGAAGGTATTATTGTCCACATCCAAAATTCAGTGTCATTAATGTCAAGAAATTGTATGACTACCATATTTTCTCCTTACAAAACAATAGATAACAACTACAACACCTTTTGTTGTGTCTTGCCATGTCATGACATTACTGTTTAGCATCTTGCAGTGTTGCTAATCGATCCCACACTTGCTGTCATGTAAACTTCCTGCCACTCGCCCTATAGCAGCTATGATAGGTTCTAGTGACTAAAAAATCCTCCCACTGCCTAATTTCTAATGTTCTTTAATGTCTTCATTAAAAATGTGAATATTGTTTTAGCTATTCCTGTGTAACCAGGGAAACTGGGCTATGGCTTGTGGCAACCTTCAGATTTTGATCCCGAAGCACATGATAGTAAAAACTAATTGTCTTAATGTTTGTCTTTGTACATTAAGCATAGTGTACAATAAGTGGTATAATTCCCCTAAATGTGTCCATAGTCTGGTAAATGTACTCTGCAGAGCCAACAGTGAGCCTAGCACATCGTCAGTCTGTTCCTGATAAAGGAGACTTTGTCAAACATCAAACCTTAGCCCTTGCTACTATCGTGATGTGTTTGTTAGTGTTGGATTATTTCCAAGGAAATGAAAAATGTAATGAATTTAAAATGTCATAAATATTTTTTGTGTTACTTTGTTCTGCTGGTTTATCAGCTGGTGATAAATGACTTTAGCATTAGAGATATTTACGTCATTGAATTTTGACCTGCTCATAACCTTGGCTGGAGAGCAAAATTTTAGCTCCAAATGTACTAATCATACAAGGCTTTAATTTGTCGGCAGGCCATAACAAGTCTCATTATGGTAATAAGCTTCTTTTTAGAGCCATTAATCCTTCTGGAAGTCTGTGGTCGATTTTCAATCTCTGTTGTAACATGAAAAAGAATCTGGAGCTTTTCTAGTTAAGGGTAGCGCTAAAAGACTTCATAGAAATGCCAAAAGCTTGTTTTTGAGACTGCTGGTTCATAGACAGAATCAAAGGTCAGTTGAGGTAAATATTTGCGCTGAAATGTCTGGCTGAAATTGATTGCTCTAAAAGCCTGGCCAAACATTACTGCTCCCTGACTCTATTTGTGATGTTACAGCAATTTGTGAGCAGTATTTTTTAAAGCATGAAAGAAGTGGACGTGCAGTTTGCTTGACATGCAGTCAGCCATTTCACATCATATCATGTAATGATTTTGCATAATTTAGATAATATAATTAGGCTGTGTGAAAATATTCTACATCACACACTATAAAATTATAAATGGTAATTATCATTTCACTGTGCACATATGTACGTTGCTGCTTTGTTGGTGTGATGTTCATGCATTGATTATCTTCTATACTTGTGAGCCTGGTACATTGCAAAGATAATTATAATTAACTATTATTTTTTGTTTAAAATTCATTAAGCTCTAAAATGGTTTTCAGATTTAGGTTTAGTTAGAATTTTACATGATGCAGTATTGCATTTATTCCATACATGCCATAAGCTAGCTGTTCCTTGCTAGCAGTTGCCCAGGTGTTTGAAACGTTTATTAATAAGACTCATTTTTACAAACTGTCTCACCAAATAAAAATAGTTATGCCGCAAAACATTTCTGACTAAGTTACATTAAAGAAAACTGCAATTTAAGTGTCACAGCACAAGAACATGTCAAGCCTGTGCAGCATCAGAGTTCACAGACTGACAGAACAGCGCTGTCTGCTCAGTTATGTCAACATTGCTCGACTCATCTTAAATTGTTGAGTCTGCAGGAGCTAAATCTGTTTGCCTTATCAAGATGATGTTTTTTGTAAAGAGACATGTTTAGTTTCTCTCAAGTCAATGAATAGATGCTCTAATATTATAATGAACTATTTTTTTTATATTCTCCATTTGTGAACGACCTTACTATCTCCTGAGTTGCAACCCTGCAGCAGTATTGAGTTTGGGGTTTCAGCTTGGTACTTTTTCAGCAAATGTTATGTTTTCTCTGCAGAAGTCTTTCAGTGTTACATTTTTTTTTTGTTCTTTGCTAATTTCTGGGCACAAAGAAGCAGTTGGTAAGTTATCATCGTTGGCAATGATCACAAATAAATCTGTCCACACAGAGTTACTCTGGTGCCAGGAAGCAAGGGCTGAAGGGCTGCATGCGGGAAATTAATTGTTATATGGTATAGCAATTCATTAGCTAACACCTTGGAGGATAGACTATTTTAGAACAGAAAGACAATGAAAGTAACACCATTTTTTGTTGCCTTTCTCTCTGAAATTCAATTTATGAAGCTATTTTCACATACTGAAAAATCACAAATTGATTTTTTGATAACTTTGTCATACCCAATTTAAGCTAAGAATACACCAAGTCAAAGCAAAAATGTGCTGTCTTGTTTGCTGAGGTTATCAGTGTAAACAATATCTTCTAGTAATAATAATGAGACGTTGACCGGCTCCCTCTTACCTGTTTCAGTCAGCAGCTGCTCATATTTATCTCAGATCGTGTAATTACTCTGGAGCCATCAGTGTTTGCTCTCGTTATCACAATTCTTCTTTACTTCGTGACAACAAGATAATTAACTAACAGCATCAAAATATAATTTCCCACATGGTCACACATGCTATTTTATGTCTGTGAGACTCATTTACATTTCACCATTAAACATATGAATATAACTGTATTATAAAGTGACTGTCAGGATGCTAAAAGCTAAATGAATGTTAGCTAGTGATTCAATTAGCATATCAAAAAGATGGCAATGAGTTTGGTTAGTGCCCACATAATGTTGTTTTCTGCTTGTCATGATTTATTTTTTTTTTATTAATTATATGTTTTTATATTATCCCCAATAAATAGAGATAGTCTCTGGTCACATTTGAATGTCTTGAGAAAAGATTGCTGCACCTAGCATCTTTTTCACAGAGCCTTTTTTGTGCAGCTGCTGAGATGAAAATGTATGAACTTTTAAAAAGGCATTGGTGCCATCATGGCAGCTTTTTGTTCACGCAACCAGTCATATGAGCAGAAACTGCCATCCACGTACTCTCAGTTTATTTATTAAAAAAAAAAAAAATGAAAAAGAGGAAAAGAAATGTTTGTTTTTGTTCTGCTTCCTAGAACAAAATTAAAAAAATCGGATAACAAACATTTATCCTTTTCTGAGCAGTGCTCAAAACAGAAATGAAAAAAAAAAAAAAAACAGATAACAAACACCTAGAATTGATTTATTTTTTTCTGAGGCAAGTGACATGACCTGAAAGTGATCTACCAAGTGCTGTTTTGATCACAATAACTGCAATTTATTGCAATTGCTTTTTGAGAATAAAAATATTTTTCATTCATTCTTTCATTGCCAGTGTCCAGCTAGCATTTTCCTACTAGAGAAAGGCATTGTGTGGACACAAGCCCTCATGCATATGCTGTTAAACCAGGGGTGCCCAAGTCTAGTCCTAGAGAACTAATAACCCACAACTTTTAGCCACGTCCCTTCTCTAAGGGAGCATGTCTGTGCATGTTTTTCAGCACTGCATAGGCCTGGTAACAAGTCATTCATTTGATTCAGGTGTTTTGGTAAGGGGGAGCATCTAAAAACTATAGGGTAGTAGCTCTTGAGGACTGGACTCAGGCACCTGTATCTTAAATGTTAAGAATAAAAACTACAACAAATATTTCAATTCATAATATTTCTATTGTAATTAGGACATAGAACTCAAGAGAAAATGCAGGAGATTTTAATGTTAGCTCATTATGTGTTTAACTATATTGTCCATATTGTTGTTAATGCTGGTTTCTTTGTGCTTCCTCCAGTCTGTTTTCGTCATAACATACCGTCCTCCGGATAATCCAGAATACAAGGAATTTCAGAGGAAACTCCACGCCAGAGCTCAAAGGGATTTTGGTGTTCATTTAGAACCATCGTTGGTAAGTAATAAATATTCAAATCCTGAGAAATTTGTACAACTTCCTGAATATTTTTATTCACATAAATCATGTGCATATGGATACCTAATAATGCTATCTTCTGATTGTTTACAATGATGCTAACAATTAATTCTCATACTATGGTCATGTTTTTGATTAAACCGAGACCCTAAAATGCCGACTCAGAAACAACACTTTGACAGAACCTTGAAGAGGATCAAAAAAGTTTTTATTGCTCAGACAATGGTAGCAAAATTGTAAAAGTCCTTAGGGGAATCCATAAACAGGCTATCGAAGGCAACAGTCCTGGGGCCTCATTTATAAAGCTGCCATACATACAAGAACCGGCATACGCCAGTAATAGTCAACAGAGATGTTTGTTATTAATAAGAACCTCATCCAGTAAAATATGCTCTGTCATTGTGAAACAAAACTTACATGTTATAAGATACCTGCTAAATAATAAGGCTGACAGTCTAAAATTAATAATAATTGCAATTATAATGACATGATTGCTGTGCAAAAGTGCTCGTCAGTTAGGCTCCAATCAGGGTATTTCCCGCACCTGTTGCTATTCAGAAAACTGACTGATGGTTGGACATAAAAAGGCACCCCAATGCGTAAAGATGCACAATGGCTTATCTGGCACTGCTGGACAATATGTCACATGGGAAACTCCATAATGAGCGGGTTTTCAGAGACCAGAAAGACTTATGGCTCATGAGCTGGTTCCTACTGCTGCAGGCTGTGCTCTTGGACCTCTGTGATGCTCTTGGACCTCTGTGATGCTTTAGGCCTGGCGTTACAGAGGCACCAGAAGGACCTACGCTGTGCCAGTCCCTCTGCAAGTTCTGACAACACTGGGTTTTCTGGCAAACGGCACCTTCCAGAGGGAACTGGCTGACAGGTTGGGGATATCACAGCCAACCTTCAGCTGTATTATGCCAGACGTGTTAGACGGCCTCATTGGTTTTAACTTTCCTACACTGGGGGTGAACATACAAGCAATTTGCCGCAATGAGCACCAAGTGAGAATGAAATGAAATTTCAAATGAAAAAAAGAGAGAATTTTTTTTATCCCAGAGAGAAGTTGCAAATTAGAAATTGAATCTGCTGTCATTAACCAAAACATTTTCATTCTCTAAACACCCAAATCATATGCAATGCAAACATGTTGCTTGTCAGTGTAGTGGCTGGTTGGCCTGGGTCCACACATGACTCATTCATTCTAAGACACAGTGGGGTGCAGACTTGAGGCNAGTCCACACATGACTAATTCATTTTAAGACACAGTGGGGTGCAGACTTGAGGCTGGAGCGTCTGGAAGGGATGCAACGCTTATTAAACATGCAAGAAGTGGAGTTTATTTTATTTTTTAATTAATTAATTTATTTTTTGTTTGAGTATTTTCCCGACTTCTGTCAAGATGGTCTTTATTTCCCGCAACTCCTTGGTACCTCGTTATTAGTGTTTTTAGACTGTGTGCCACTGCACCTGCAGGACTTCCTCTGATGGTGCTGTGTGGCGTCTCTGGCCTCACCCTCTCCAACCACAGCTGCAGCACCGCCCACCCAGCTGGAATACCCAGGAGCTAGAAGGAAATATTATTCATTCTCTGTACCGCTTCGTCCAACTGAGGGCCATGGGAAAGCTGGAACCTATCCCAGCAATTAGCAGGCGAGAGGCAGGGTGCACCTGGACAGGTCGCCAGTCCATCGCAGGGCCAACACAGAGAGACAAACAATCACTCACACACACTCCTAGGGAGAATTTAAAGTGACCAATTAACCTAACATGCATGTCTTTGGACGGTGGGAGGAAGCCGGAGTTCCCGGAGCGAACCCATGCATACACGAGAGAACATGCAAACTCCACACAGAAAGGCCACTTTTCGAACCTCCCCCTAGCCGAGGCTCAAACCAACGACCTTCTTGCTATGAGGCTGCGGTGCTAACACAAATATTGTGTGTATATAAAGAAATATTATTGAACACTAAATAAACAGGTACCAATCTCATTTGTAGCTGTACATGTTCATTTTATAAATTAAAACAAAGGACCAAATTACCAGCATGCGGTGCCTTTTTTGCCCTTTGACACAGCGTTGACAGCATCTGCCGCCTGCTGCCCTCCTCTGCCTTCTTGACACTGGTAATGCCCCCACCGTGCCCACCAAATAAAACCTTTTTACATTTTCTGACTCGGCCCATCAGGATCTCAGTCTAACATCCCGAAAAAATCTGCTTCTTCCCTGTTTTCCCTTCCTGTGCCATCATGGAAATGATATGATAACATTTATTATAAACATTCACCTGACCTTTTAAAGCCATTATATGGGCGTGCAAGGTGTTCCCTTTTTGTGTGCCACATTTCCTGTTTTCCCTGCGTATGCCACCTGAAGTCATCTTTGCTATGCACAGTTTTATAAATGAGGCCCCTGGACATTCAGATCTCCAAGTCAACCCCCTGGTACGGAATGTGTGACACCAGTCCTGATGAGTGTAGGTGTGCTGACACCCCCCAGGGCCACTGCTCTGCCTCTGTCTGGAGGAAGGGATGAAGAGGAAAAAAACAACTTTACAGCATAACCCAAACCCTGACAACTAATGGCTTCATTGCTGATTTTCCATAATTCAGTTTAACAAAAGTCTAATTGTCTGAAAAAAGTTTCATTTTCATTCCAAACCTTGGAGAATGTTGACTACCTATAGAGCTCTCAGTGGTTTAGACCCATTTTAGTTCAATAATCTTGTTTCCTATCATGCACAGCATCTGTGTTCCCAGCCTCCTTGTGATTGCTAGAATCTGTAGGACCAGAATGGGAGGCAGGGCCTTTGGTTTTTAGGCCCCTCTTTTATGGAACCAGCTGCTGGCTTGTGTGTGGGACACAGAAACTGACAGATTTTAAGACGAGGCTTGAAAGGTTTCTATTTAAGAAAGCTCTTTGTTAATTTATTGTATATATTGTTCTTTAGTACTTTGTTTTATGATTGTTTTTGTTTTCTCTGTAAAACACTTTAGGTTTATCTTATGTGTGATAAAGGGAAATATAAATAAAGTTAGAGCTGATTCAAACTATTTTTCTTACAGATGGACTACATTGCTGGTTGCTTTTACGACGGCTTTGTGCTATATGCTATGGCCTTGGATGAGACTTTGGCAGAGGGTGGGGCACAGAACGACGGTATTAACATCACAATGAGGACGCAGAATCGGTGTTTCTGGGGTGAGTAAATATCAGTCAAATGCATGACTGTGAGATAAGCTTCATAAATCAGAGTGTATCCAAAACTACAACCCCAGTTGGGACACTGTGTAAAATATAAATATGAACAGAATGCAATGATTTGCAATTCTCATAAATCCATATTTTATCACAGATAGAACACAAACAATATATCAGATGTAGACACTGAGAGATTTTACGCTTTTATTGAAAATATGAGCTTGTTTCTAATCTGATGGCAGCAACACGTCTG
>CM047993.1:24170200-24181070 GCA_026261665.1 Melanotaenia duboulayi
CAGCATCACCAACTGTCCTGCAGGTTTTAGACGNTTAGCTGTCCTGCAGGTTTTAGACGTTTCCCTGCTGCAACACACATGATCCACACGACAGTTTGTCGTCAAGTTCTGCATAAAAACCTTAATAATCCATCAATGATTTGATTCAAGTGTATTGCAGCAGGTAGATATGTAAAATCTGCATCACAGTGGCACATTTACATGACACTACAAAAAGAAAAAAAAACAAATAAACAAAAAAAAAGCTGCTGTTTTAATCAAACCAAAACTGGACTTCAAGAATGCACTTTAACTCATTAGTCCCACTAAAATATTTTGAAATCAAAGCTATCAATTCTGGTTTAATGTGTTTGGAGACTAAATCACTCCTCTCTGCCAGACCAAGATGATCCACGCAAGCTCATCATATCTGACAAAATCTGCTTTAAAGTCATAAAAATTCAATGCCTGTGCAATAAATTCGACTGTAAGCTACTTACAAGATGATCTCCTAAAGAGAAAGTTAGAAACAGCAGTATATCTTTTTCTCACTTAGTCCATATCACAATAGTGGAGATATTTGTCAATAACTTGATTTCTCTCCAATGTAATGCAGGTAAACTTATATTATAAGTATCATAAGATCAAACTTTCACCATAGCTCGACTGAGGTGTGCATGTAATCGCACTGGGTGTAGGCTGTACTGGGGGTTAAATCATGTCTCCATCTGTACATAATCTTTCCATCAGTGCCAAAGTTAGACCCATTAAATAGACATTACTGCAGAGTCACTTGTCCTAGGAACAAATGCCAATTGTTCTTTCTCTCTGAGAACAAAACCCAGATGTTAGTGGGTGTTTTTGTCCACAATTAAAGGGGCTTAACTTCTGTTTGAATAGGTCTGAGTAATAAGGAAGTCAAGATTCAGTATTTTTCTTTTTAAACAGTATTGGTTATGACTTGTACACAAACCCTGTGCAGTTATCATTCTGCGAAACGTATAATAATAATAAGTTAACAGGTATAGGATTGCCCTGAAACACTTTCTGGGGTTGGTTATCGTTCAAATGATATTTTCTTTAATTACAACCATCAGTGATTTACAGCAGGGGGTATGATTGGAGTCCATTTGGGCTTTAAATATACATCAGGGAAGCCAGAGCTGTGTTATTGTGTGAAATTGTTGCTTGTGTTTGGTGGTTTGACAAATAGCTTCAGCAGTGCAGCTGCACACCAGGAAGTCACAGCTGTGATTTTCAAAGCACACTTTTTATTTTCAAAGATATAAATGTGGACATCTGTTGAGCATATGAGACTGTAATCTTTTTTTTTTTTTTCTTCCTCCTCGTGTTTCCAGGTCATCTGCCAGTTCTGGGTATTGTAGCAGTGGGTTCTGGCTTAGCGCTCATCATTTTTGGAATCTCCAGCTTCCTCATTTACAGGTGAGTTTGATCCCATCGCGGCGTCGCTTCCTGTCTGTGCTTCTTTTAGTTCAAACAAGAGAAATGCTGAGATTTCTTTTTGAAATTTGCTCATGGAAGAAAACTAAAGGAGCCGGAGATAGATGTGTTTGAGACAAGATTTATGGATTGTGCTGCTAGATGCCGGTGTGCTGTTTTGCAGTGGTTGCTACAGCAACAGCTCAGCAGGTGACAACATTGAAGTAGTGGTGAAGTCTGTTGAAGCTGCCAAGTGAGCTCATATACTGGACATGAATGACTCCCACCCTCTCATACTGATTATTAGTAGGTTCAATAAATTTATTCTCTTTACACTTCATTATAAAAAAAAAGAGATTTAATGAAATAATTCACACACTAGATTTCTAGTTAATGTCTGTTTTTCCTCTTTAAGATTAAATTAGTTTGTTTCAGCCAATTAAAACTTTATAAATCCAAGAAAAGATTTTTGAATTGCAAAACTAATTTGCAATTACCACCACCTCACATCAATGCTTTCAGTATGAATTCAAGATAATTCAAGGTTTGGCTGTGTCAGCTTCATTTAATCCATTGTTATACATCTTTCTTTGTGTTTCATGCCTGCAACATGAGCTTGAAATGAGGTAAACAAACAATGTTATGTCAAACAACAGGCGGCCATAATGAAGATTTGATATAAAAGCAGAAGATCTGCAGTCATTCATTCATAGAAAATCATTGATAAGTTTATCAGAGGCTGATTATAATCATATAGTTAAGCAAACAGTTTGGGAAACTTTTGTCAAGCACAATAATATAGTTATATTCTCTGTCACAAAAAATGTAGCCTCGTGTTAACTTTGTCCAGACAAAGTGTTGAGTTCTTTGTGTTTAGAGGCATCAGGGACCGATCAACGTTTATTGTGGTCAGACCAGTTGGTATTCCAGATCTCTCTTGGGGGGTGATGGAAAAAATTAAGCCATGTTCAAAAGACAAAAAGGACCATTTGTGCTGTTCTCGTCAACAAATTTAGCTCATAACAGTCTTTAAGTGGGTTATGGGAGAGACAACTGGTGCATTTACACTTGTGCAGAAAAATCCTGTAAGATTTTAGGTGGATGTATGCTGCCTTCAAGATTCATCGCCTTCACCTTGCAAAACCAAATTCTGCACATATTACAAAAGCATGACTGAGGCTTGCAGTCTGAGCTGTACTGTTGCACATGTTAAGATGTTTGCAGGAAAAATGGGACAATATAACACCTGAAACACTGCACGACTTAGTGTCCTCAATGCCAGAACATCATCAGATATCAGAAATATTACATTATATTAGAGTTGAATACTGAAATACAAAGAATCATGAGACTCTTATTAGAGCTCACTTGCTCATCAGTGGAAAAGTGACTGTATTTAGAGATTCTGCAAAGTACATGTGCAATATTTATGCAGTTTAATGTGCCTTGAATCACAAAATGAAGTGGGATCCAACATTATGTGAATGCTTAAAGAATTTTTCTTTTAATTGCTGCCTTCAAGCTGATTTAAGATGCATTTTCGAATTAAAATTAGGCCTGCTGCTTTTCTAATGGTTGTAACTTTGTGCTCGGCATTCAGCTGTAAAAGCAAACCAAAATGAAATAGTTGCAGACTCCCAAGTGGCAAAGTCTACTTGTTTATGTTTTACTATTAAGCCTTGTTTAATTACGCAAGAAGTAAATCATGCATGCTCCGAGTAATTAAGCTCCTGGAAGGATTTTTAAACCCTGGTTAATGTCGTGGGTAATATCTGCAAGTAATGAAGGGATATTAATGTTTGTTTCTTTCTTTTTCACTGCTTCCTCAAAGGTGTCTTTACATAAGCAGCTAACGCTACTCTCTACTTACAAAAGCATCGATCTATAAGATAATTTACACATTGCTGCACAACTAACAAATCACACTGGTAATCTGATTACTTGTCTAATACTGCTCATTAACACAAACGAGTGTTAATCACCAGCCAATCAGAATGGATTTTGATCAGAGGAGTGGTGGCAGAAAGATGGAGGAGCAGCTATCCACCTGAGGTAATTCCACTAAATCTGAATCTGAGTTGATCATGCACAAAGTTAAATAACCACCAGATAATTTGATGCAGACGGTTCATTTTTTACTCAATGAATTAGCTTCTTTGTTTTTTATGTTTGTTTTGTTTTTTCAGCTCACAGTTCAGCAAGCGCTACATGGTTTCCAGACTAGGTAGCTAGTTTTTCTGGATTCTTGGCTGGTAAGTTTTTTTGCTTGGAGTTCATTAAAATTAAAGAGTAAATAAATAGAAAGGGGGATACGAGTATCTATTTCCATTATGGGAATTTAACTGGGAAACTCAGATGTATTTGTAGTTCAGAACGTTCTGCTTTAGTGCAGCTATATTTAGACCCCTTTACTAAAAGTATTGTCCCAAAAACATATTGTGCTTTAGTTGAGTCAGCTTCAGGCTAAATGTAAAGCTTTTAAAATGGATTTGGGCTTTTTATTTTTCCAAAGCAAAGGCTAACAAATCACTTCCTGTTGTTGCAGACACCAGAGAAGCTTTGCAGACGGACAGAGGGGTGGACAGCAGCGCTTTTAGCAGCCGCCTTAAAGATCGGCCAGCTGCTGAGGGGCTTTTATTTTCAGAACTTGACCTACGAAAACACCACTAAATGTTTGGAATATTTTATCACGATCAGTAGTTACTCAGATCAGAGTTTCTCAAGCTCAAGGTGGAAATTTACCTGTCTGAAACATTTATGTTTAATCTATATTTTTCTATATAAAAGAAAAAAAATTTCTGAATAATTAATATTTACTGCTGTTTTTATACTACTTTTTAAATAATTAACCAGATCAATTATGTCTTAGGAAATGTAATTTATATGATTTTAGAAGTTGATTGGTGTATTTTTATATAACAAAAGGGTATTTTTGATAATAGACCTGAAAATGTAAGCTAAATTTCACTGAATATTAAACCTAATAAAAATAGACGTGTATTAAATCTTCTGCTTCTTTTTATTGCCTCGCTTGGCAAACCATTTGTGCCTGTGAGCCTCACATCAAGTCAAAGTTTTTTCTTTTAGCTAAAGGAAGATTCTTATTTTCTAGAGTTAAAAAACAGAAACAACTGGTAAAACAAAGGTTTACTATAAAACGACTCGGCATTACAGGTTTTTGGGGCTGTTAGGTGATTCGCATGCCCAGTCTTTACATTTCATGGGGCAGCTGTTAAATTCTTTGCTGCGGAGCTTAAGATTTGAGTGGCTGGGCTGTGGGCTGCTCTGGGTTGGTTTTGGATTCTGCTGGGCAGCAGGAGTGTGAGGGGATGTTAAACAGAGCAGCAGCGACTCTGTTGTTTTAATGAAGGGGGTTGGTCCAGAGGAGGTATTCACAAATGGGACTCATGAAACAATAGGCCCAGTGTGGAGCCGCACACTTTGCCCCTCTGGCTGCCAGAAGTCTCTAAACGAGGCTCTTTAAATAGAAAGGTTTTAGTTTTTTGTTTTTTTGTGGTGTGTTTTTGGGGACAAGATGCCAGGGGTGCTTAATGTCCTCAAAATGCTAGCAAAGCATCTGAATCTCTGATTTGATTTGACCTGATGATTTTGGGGCCACTTTGGTTGGAGTGGAAAGGATAGCTAAAACACGTGGATATGCAAACGCTGCAATAATGTCCTGCAGCCATCTGGAAATGTTTTACACCTTTTACATTGCCTTGGAATGCTTGAGCTCTGCTCGTTTTTCATTTCTAAGTGTTTTAAACCGAAAATGAGTCCCCTAACCCATTCACCGACACAAAAAAAGAGAAGAAAAGCAAGCATGTAAAAACAAACTGAGAAACTCCGCTTTCCAAAACTGTGTTTTATTTTTGAACACATTCTTGCTGTAAATCATTAAATGTCAAGAAACAGCAGCTCCTCTGAGATTTGTCCCAGATGTGTCGATTTGCTGGAATGCCTCCTCTTCTCTGTGACGCCTGCCTGCCAGACCGACGCTCAGAAATAACACACAAAACGTGTCACAAATATCACTGACAAGAAAATTAGGGGATGAATTACTCTAGTTCCGCTGTGCAGAACTTTTTATCTGCGTTTGCTGCAATTTATACGCACATGATACACCATAAGAGACAAAAATGATCAAACTAAGTGAATGATGAATTTCCAAACTTTTTTTCTTAAACAAAGAAAGCTTTTTACTCTATTCTTGTCTATATTTCTTTCAGACAGCTGCTGTGTGTCGTATATGCTCAGCTCAAAATCTGTTTGACCTCTTTTATGACAGATGATATATGCACACACACTCTGTAACCTCAAACTTCAGTCTGAAGTGTCCCTTATGGGCAGCACACACATTCGTTCACTACTTTTTCACATTTAATCTTAATTTCTCTGCTTGTCCTATCAAATGTGATGTCTTCAGGCAGTAGCTTGTTATGCTTTGACTTGCTGTTAGAGGCTATGAGCTAAAGCTAAAAGGAAGTAAAATGGGTGGTAGGTTGATTTTTGTTCATGATGACAGAGCAAGAGAACTAAATACATGCAAACTTACTGTTATCATGATATTATCATGTGGATATCAGTCATTTTGAATTTTGCATCATTGATTTTGAGGAAAATGAAGGTATGCCACATATCACTGGGTAAAAAAAATCCCTAAAATTAAACAAAAACAAAACAGTACAAGGGCTGCACAGTAGATGCAAACTATTGCTGTTATCGCAATATCCCCATATCAGTATCAAAAAATCAATATCGCATAGACATTTTGATACTAAGGAGAAGCACGAGTGTATTAATTTTATATTTCCTCCGCAAAATGTTCAACAAAGATACTTCATACTAAATTTTTCTAATATCATGCGTTCCTGAACAACACACAGCCCAACCTCATCAATGAGGAATACATATATTTGTAGATATAATAAGGAGGCTATCCCTAGGCCGTTATTTTCTGTTGAATAATCTTAATTTAACTCTACACTGACTTCTGTTTTTAAAACTAGACAAAGGCAAATGTTGTTAACTGTAAAAAATAACAGCAAAAGTTTGTTAAAGGACTCGTAGATGCCATCAGGACTATCCTTCTCCCAGCAATGGCCTCATGGATCATAAGTTCATGCATTTAACAAAGACCTATGATAACATTAAAAGAAATATGCAACCTCTAGTGGTTGTGAGTTCTGGTACATTTGAAGTGTAAAATATCATCAGTAATGCTAAAATGTTGACAGTTACATAGTAAAAAGAAGGTATTTTATCCTGCAATACCAAGTGGCTTTTATTTCTCAGCTTAAGCAAGTGCTTAAAACCAAACAGCACATGTTTTAATAGCGTGTTGTCATGTTGTTGACAAAACGTTACTCAGAAATGAAGAATAATTGACATAAGGGGGATAAAACTTATTGCATACTTCTTCCTCAAAATGCTTTTCTGGCTTGCTAAAGCCCCAATACTGAACTTTGGCAGATTTTTTCACTTAGGCGTCCTAAAGCAAAGGCTAATTTAGCATCCGTCTTGCATCCTGTCTCTTCTCTGAGCTCTCTACAGTCAGTAAAAGTTGATCTGATGTTGGCTCTTGCTCTGTTCCTTTCTCTCGTTCCTTTCCTCGTTTCCTTTTATAATGTTCTTTGCTGAATCAGGCATGGTGCATGTTTAAAACAGCTAGTGTGTTGATATCCAGTTGCTAGCGGGTGACCCAGTGCTGTACAGTGATGTGCCAGGATTGGGGGAAAAAAAGTTGTGAAGGATGCTTTCTGAGCCTCAGGACGCTGCAGGGCAGTGAAGGCTCCAGGAATTTACATAATAAATGTCGGTCTTCCATCAAAATAAGTCAGAAGCACAGATTTTTAAAGTTGGAAAGTTAAGTAGCACTACTTGAAAGGAAGGGTTTGAATTACTTTTAGTTGGACGTGTAATATTTCTTTCTTGTCACCAGTAGGAGCAGCACTTAATGTTTACAGGTTGTACTTAGAAGTCCAAGCAAATAATCTTCTTGGTTGTTTGATTGAAAGATTTGACATATTCAGCTGTTTTAGTTATAATTTTTGTTATTAATTCTGTTTAATTTAGGCACAGAATAAAGTTAGCAGTTTTTGAGGTGGGAATTCTACTAGGGAACTATTCCATGGGAGAAATAACAGCGACTGAAGTTCGTCTGTTACTGTTTGGACCCAAATGCTGTTTAAAACAGAAAGATATAGGACCTTAATCCAACAGAGAAAGTTTTGTGACTTTTCGGCATGACTTTTCTTCCAGATTGTCTTACAGTTAACAAACTATAATTTGCTGTTTCTTCCAATGGCTGAACAGCTGACATTTGCTCTGTTAATCATTTGAGCTCATGATCTTTCCTGCCTAATGTCACGTTCCAATCTTTCTTGAATGGAGTCTTATTTCCAGGAAAAAAAGAAAAACTGGATTTTTCCACTTAACTAAACTTCAGCAAGAAGAACATATTGTTCTGTGAATGTAAAATCTCATTAAAATACACAAAAAGTCAACACAAATATAGATGTAAGGGATTCTGTTATCTCAGGAAATACCAGCAGGAATGATGGCAATCGAATGGAACTGAGTAAATGGAGCAGATTTCCCCATTATTTATGGCGATTGGCACGATTAAATCCAAATTGCTTAAAATCTTATCAGTGGACTTTGTATAAACAGACCACCAAGACTGTGGATGATTTTTGGTAATTGAATTCAAGTTAGCGGTGTCGTAACCTTGTGGTAAAAACATCAGCTCAGGACATCTGCAGCAATCCCAACCAAAGCAAACTTTTATGAGATGGTCCCTCTGATGTATGTGCTACTGTGTCCGTGTGAGCTTACCATGTGGTTTTTCCTTTTCACAGGAAACTAAAGCTGGAGAAGGAGCTGGCTGGAATGCTGTGGAGGATTCGGTGGGAGGACCTTCAGTTTGAGAGCCCCAACAAATACCACAAACGAGCTGGCAGTCGGCTTACTCTCTCACAGGTAGACGATCTCAAATAGCAATGCTACTTTTTAATTATGCAGCATATGCCTTTAATTCCTAAAACACGGGATCCTCAGCTATCATTCAGGTGCCACTGCAGTAAAAAATCCAAAAATGCCACTAGCACAATGGAAATTGTGTTTTTCCCCGCAAAAGCAAAGCAAGTCTAAATCTTTTGTGAGTTTACACATTCCTGAAAGCTTTCCCAGCGGTGGCTGAGTTTACAGCGGCAGGCGTGCGTTAAATGATTGTTAAAATAAGCCTTTGTCTGGCCACGCTCTCTATTTGCATTATATAATACTTCATCACGTTCCTTAGGTATCAGGTTATGTTGTCTGGGGGCTAAATGCATCTCCTCTGTTTTATCCCACACATGCAAGCGTTCACAGAAAGCACACACACCTTTTTTTATTACTACTCAGCTCAGTTCCTGGGATAGTGTGTGAGTGGAAAAGATGGCGATATTCCAAACCCATGTATTTTCCAGTGCGCCTAGCGCTGCCAATATTTGCATTCTATACAAGCGTGTACTTGACTGTGCTGGTTGTCTTGTGCAGCTACCCACTTCATTTTTATTCACCCTGTGTGCATTGCAGACATTTGGCCAAGGTCTCTCACTGGAAACAGAATGCTGAACATTTCACTTACAGTATTTTGTCACTAGATGAACCTTAGATTTAATCCTCTTTCCTCTAATCGAAACCTTTTCTTCTCACTTCTTCTTTCCACCTTCTCAGAGAGGCTCCAGCTATGGCTCCTTGATAACTGCTCATGGAAAATATCAGCTATTTGCAAAAACTGGCTATTTTAAGGTAAGGCTTAGTGAGTTCTGACATTTTCAACTCCTGCGCACTCCTTTCCCACCCACACATGTGCACACTCACAGAGAAAGCCGGAGAGCTGGAGAGGCGAGAGAAAGAAAGAGTGTGGGCGAATTTAGGTAGTTGGTTTTAATGTAAGCTGCAGAATGCGTCAATTTTCTTTTTCCCTCTCTATTTTTTTATTTATTTTTTTTCTGGTTCTACACTCCCGCCTCGCAGTCTGGACATGAGCATCAAATTGTTGCTGTTAATTTATCCGTGTGAGATGGAGGAGGTGTGAGGAAATGTGACAAAAGAGGCAGCTGAATGAAACAATAATTGTTTTTAGCTGAATGATGCAGGTTTTTAATTTTATTTTTATTTAAATACTGATTTGATCGTACAGATAATCCTCAGAGATTTAATACAAGCCAGAAATGCAATGATGTAATGTCCTTGACAACCTGCAAATCACCCTGCATCCTTTGTTTACTGCTGTTTACATAGAAAACAGGCAGATACACTTCTTCCTCTGCAGCAAAATGTACCTATAGGCTGAACTCTCTCTGCACAATACTACCTGGCCTTCTCAGCTCCCCTTTCTGCTTCTTATAGAGACTGTTGTCATTTTCTTCTGGTTCAATATTTTAAAAAAAATGAATGCTGCATCTGTGCTGTTGATCTAATTGCTCCTTTTCATACTGCACACAGGGAAACTTGGTGGCCATCAAGCATGTCAATAAGAAAAGGATAGAGCTCACAAGACAGGTTTTAATGGAACTCAAACATGTAAGTATTTAAGTTTTTTTCAATTTACATCCCTGATTTGCATATGAATGAAGTGCATCAGTATTGAGAAGGTTTTTTTTAAAGAAAACAAAAAACCATCTGAGAGTCTCATCTAACAATCAAACAGACTGAAAAGAAACATCTGCGGTTGGCTCAAAATGCAGAGAAAGTAACTCATTACTCCTATTTCGATGCCTCTCTTGGGTTTGATTGCTTAATGAATAAAGTTCTAAATCCTGTTAATCACTCATTCAGCGTTACAGTAGCTGGATTGGCTGCCAGTAGCTGCTCTGACCTACAAAACTTTTGCTATACAAGACTAGCAGGATCATTCACAGCCTGCTCTGCTGCAGCGGTATTTTCTCTACAAACTACATTCCTAGAAATGCTAGAACGTCTTCTAAAACATAAATCTGTGACTTATTCATTTATTTGAACGAATATAAGTCCAAAGGAATCCTTACAATGTCTTCACTAACCTGATTCACTGTATTATAAAAGCATAAACATATTTAAAATATGACACCAGTAACACACAATAAAAAGATGCAATGACAGAAAGTTTGTATTAAATACAAGTTGTGGACGATTCTATAATCCCAGTTCCCAAAACGTTGGGATGTTGTGCAAAATGTAAGTAAAACGCATTTTTATTCCTAATTAAACATAAACAACATATCAGATGTTGACACTGAGACATTTTATCATTTCATGGAAAATATTGGTTCATTTCTAATCTGATGGCAGCAACACGTCTGTAAAAGTAGTTCCAGGGTGGTGTTTATCACCGTGTAGCATCACCTCTTCTTTTAACATCTGTCTGTAAACATCTGGGAAGTGAGGAGACCCCGGTTGCTGGAGTTTTAGGAGAGCAATGTTG
>CM047993.1:24181325-24191408 GCA_026261665.1 Melanotaenia duboulayi
ATTTTACTGCCAGAGGCTGCCGCTTGTTTGGGAGGCAACAGTTCTTTCTAGGATCTTGATAAGGAAAGGGAGGTTGGAAATGGGATGAAAGCTTCTGATATTGTCAGGATCAAGTCCAGGATTCTTGAGGATCGGGGTGATGCTTTGCCAGTTTGAGAGAATGAGGGACAGTTGGAGGAGGATGTTAAAGAGCATTTTTCTGAAATTCTTTCACAATTATTAAACAGAGTTGATTGGAAATTGGTGAATTTCTGTCCATCTTTACATCTGAGAGGCTTTACTTCTCTGAAATACTCCATTTAGACCCAATCATGTTACTGACCTGTTACTAACCTAATATGTTGTCAAATGTGCATCCAGTTGTTATTGATTTGTGCCAGTTACTTTTCCAGCCTTTTGTTGCCCCTGTTCCAACTTTGTAGAGATGTGTTGCTGCCATCAAATTCAAAATGAGCATCGGTCAGCAGATTGTTTGGTAACTGGTGAGGGTGTCAAGATTGGGTATAAATATATAAGAGCATCCTCCATTTACTTAATCTTTTTAAACACTGATGGGTCATGGCTGACAATTTTGTGGCTAACTGTCAGAGAATCAACAACAACTTTCAAAAAAATATTTATCAGTGCAAAGTTTCAGCATCTAAAGCATTCTGTTGTAAAAAGAGTTTGGGGAAATCTCAATGTGTTAATGCCAGGGCCTGAAACAGCACAGCTGTTACATGTTCACCTTCAAGTGTTCAGGCAGCATTGTATGAGAAAGTTCCACGCCACCGTGATCAGTACATGAGCTCTGTGAAAAAAAACATAGTGTGTCGCTGCATCTAGAAATGCAACCTCAAACTTTATTACAGAAGGAGGAGGCTCTGCATTAGCTCTGTTGTCAGATGAACCCATGCTCCAGCTACTTTTGAGGAAAAAAGCTGATGTCTAGTTCATGTCAAAGATTAGAAAGACCATCCAGGCGATGGGATGGTACAGTATAACAAGCATAACTGGCATATGTGTAAAAGTATCACTGATGCAAAGATATATGCTACATACAGTAAAGGCAACATCTTTTCCTGGGAGGTTGTAGTTATTTCATTAAGGCAATACCAGACCTTATTCTGCACAACTTACAACAGCATGACGGTATTGACAGAAATAGGGGTGCTTGAATGTCCTGCCTGCAGTCCAGATCTGTCTCCTATTGAATATATATGGCTCAGGAAGTTAGGATTTGTACCAACATCTGGGGTTCTGGAAAAAGTTCAAATGTTTTAATCAGTCATTTTTCTGACTCAAAACTTCAGCAAAAGTATCAGTCACAATCTTTTGTGCCTGCTTACAAGAAATGGAAGCTCACCTCTTTTTAAAATCCTCACAAGATGTTGCTTGTTACTCACAGCCAAAGACTTCACGTCCTTAAACTGTCTCCTTAACATCAGTAACGGCAGCTGCTGATGAAAAGCTCCCTCTGGCCTGGGAAATATTTACAAGAAAGCGATAAGGAAGCTGGGGCAATGAAAAAAACTCTCACAATTTAATGTGGTTTGGTGATGGAAACACAGTGTGGCACAGAGGAAAAGCCATAACCTGAAATTACAGTCGGAGTCATGAACAAGATGGATGCTGGCGGAGAAGAGTTTTGGCCATTCCTTTTCTTACTTAGTCTGCAGCGCTTCTTAGATTAATTCTCTGTCTCAGCTCTGGATTGTGGTGATTTTGTGCAAGCTGCAGTTTGTTGGAGAAGAGCAGCCAGTGGCCTTTTGGTCAGCAGGCACACAGGAGGAATGAGGCCGCTGTCTGAGCTGGCAGCCTCTCAGATGCCCCAGGGGCCTGATCGGCTGTCAAACCTCAGCTCATGAAAAGCCAACCAGATGGGGGAGAGACGGGCCAGCCAGTGGAAACTTAACCACTTGTCTTCCAGTGCTCCTCTCCCCTGTAGCTCTGGTCCTCCTCTTACTAAAGTGCAGCAGGGGAAATTATATAGGCCACAGGATGGGCTAACACCGCCCAAGCTGTTAAACAGGAGTGACTAACTCACCAGCTTTGGTGTGAGCACTGCTGTCACTCATCATGCTCAAAGAAAAGAGTATGCCGTTGATATATAGCTCACCATTTTCACGCTGGCTACAAAGGCTTTTTTTTAGGTGATCCTTCTGTCAGGGCTCATATGAGTTGGAATAAAAACTATTTGTTTCTACTAAAGAGAAAATCATAAATTTGCAGGAATCGGCCAGAAATGTCCCCCCATGTTTTCTTCTTTTCTTTGTAAAACTGCTGTACGAATATAAAATTCACTCATCCCGCTTACTCCACTCTGATTTTCCTGCTCGCACATCCTCTCAACACCTCCACATTTTTATTTTTTCATCGTCCTCAGCACAGTGGTTCATTCATAACCTCCAAGGGCAATTCATGCACGTTTCAACCGGGTGCCCTGAGCAGGAATGCTTCTCAACACGTTGAAAAAGACAGTGCCAGCTTGTCGACTGCAAATAGACTATTTTGATGAATTTCTGGCAGCGTTATTCTCAAAACTTTGTGCATAAATAAATCGTCAGTCATCTGTTTCCTTGGGGTTTGGGAATGTGATGTTTGGAAACTCACGGTTGCCGTGTGTTTGTGTGGTTATTTTCAGATGAGAGATGTTCAGTTCAACCATCTAACCCGGTTCATCGGGGCCTGCATCGACCCTCCCAACATCTGTATCATAACGGAGTATTGTCCCAGAGGAAGCCTGCAGGTAACGCTCCTCCACTTAGTAGCTCTGGATGATTTTGGCTGCATTGTACAGCCTGTGTTTAATATTTCAGTCCAGACGGTTGTTTTTACTGATGAAGAAACATTTTTCTGGGCTAACACTGAAGCTGTATCTATAAAAGGTTTTTGTGACAGCACATGAAATCTGGAAGCTAGCTATGATCCAACATGGGACTTACACAAGCAAAGAAATCTGAAACTTTACAGCTTATACACCGAGAATGAAGCAGGGGGCTTTTATTTTAAAATAGTTCAAGGGAAAATATTGAAATGTAACAAATTCTTGATTCTGGCAAGAAATGTGGATAATTTTGTAATAGTCTTCTTTAAGCAGACCTGTGAAAGAAGGGCAACCAGACAAACTTTCCTTTATAAACTTTAACATGTTGGAGAAAAAAATCGCAACACTACACGACGTTAAGTTACACAGCAGATTATACTGCTGACAGATAACAAGAATTACCTCCAAATAATCGTTGATGTCCATAAATGAATGTTCACAGGCAAAAATTGTTGTTATCTACGGGACAAAAAACAGGTAAACAAAGGACATAATGTTGAAAATTGTGTCACAAGCCCCATAAATGGTGTAACACAATGTGATGCTGTGAGCTAAAAAAAACTGGTTATCCTGGCTAAACATGCCAGCATATTTACTGCAGGGTTTTCAGTCTTCACAGGAAGCTTTGTTTAATTGCATTTGGTTTTGTCTCTGTGTGGATGTCGCTTGGTTTTGTTTACGCTGTTGCTGATTTTTCACCTGAGAAGAGCTCACCAGCACATTGTAAAACTAATAAAATATCCATCACTGCCAGAAAATGTTACAGACACAGAAAAATATGCCTCTTAAATGTTTTTTCTATCAGTAATTAGAATAACCCATCAAATCAAACATAAACCTACTGATTAACTAAACTGTTGCAGTATTAAAATGGATAGTTTTAATAAAAGTAGTCTTAATAAGGGTTGTGGGCTGATTTAACTTTAGCCTTGGAAAGTCCGCCCATGGCGGAAACTGGCCTTTTAAGTTTGATATATTTTGATCTTTGCCCCAGATGTACTTTTTATGGTTTATCTACTGTGTGAAACTTTATAGAAACTTGTTCTTGGTCAGGCCTCATGAGATGCCTGGACTTTCTAAAAATGGATGATGTGATAAACGATAACATTAGACTTCATCTCTTTTAATGGCAGAGAGAGACTTCTGTGTTAAAGACAGATAGCTTTAGCTGATGTGATGTAGTTGGATGTCAAAGCTCAGCCCAGATTCCTTCATTGTGGTCAGTGGTGTAGCCTTTAGAGCTTATTCATTTATATCCTGCAAGGATGTGAACATGATCACGAAGATAAAGAAAATATATAAATAAATTAAAGTTGCTTCTGTGTTTCATCCAAAAATAAGCTTCAGGGCTGTTTTGACTAAGGAAATGTTGCACTTTTCATTGTACATAACCATTTCTGATTTGTTTATGGTGTTCTGGGATTTCCAGGACATTTTGGAGAACGAGAGCATTAACCTGGACTGGATGTTCCGCTACTCGCTGATCAATGACATAGTGAAGGTACGTGGCCACCAGGCGGAAAGCACAGTAAACACACACAAAAAAAAGTTGAAGGCAGGTGATTGATTTTTCTCTGTTTTCACATGAATGCTGTCAGAAAGGTTAGTTTGGAGTACTAAAGAAGGCTTTGTGTGCCTTAGCTAAGAAAAAAAATACCCACGTTGCCATGGTTTCATATGAAGTTATTCAGAGATGAGTGAAGCTTAAAAACTTACAAAATAATTAATTTTTGTAATATAATGTGTAATGTACAATCAGTACATTATAAACATTGCTGAAGCATAATCAAAAATTATCATGGTTGTAATTGAGGAGATTATTTTTAACCTGCTCACACAAAGAGGCCTTTCTGTCTCAGAGGCAGATTCTGTATTGAACTACATGCAAGACTACATCCTCTGGCCAAACTGCTGCTCTTAGGTAGCAGAAGAGAGATGTTTCTCTCAACCTTTCCACAAAATATTAAACATAAGCATCCCCACAGTCTCTTTTCAGAACCTGCCGCAAACATTGCTTTTGTCAAAATGTATTATATGTCTGGATTTGTGTTTCTATGTAAAGGAAAAATAAAAAGAGAAATGAAGGAGAGAATTGTCCTTAATCCTTGATTTACTGCTTCTCTGTACCACCAGGGAATGAATTATCTTCACAACAGCTACTTTGGCTGCCATGGAAATCTGAAGTCATCTAATTGTGTGGTGGACAGTCGATTTGTTTTAAAAATCACAGATTATGGCTTGGCTAGTTTCCGCTCATCCTGCGAAAATGATGACTCGCACGCACTCTATGCAAGTAAGTCAGTATCTTTCTGTTTTGAGATTTTGCAGATGCTTGTGAATCTTGTCTTTCACAAAAGTATCAGCTGCATTTCCCGAGTACTTCTTTTTTTCTGTTTATCTAATTTTTATTTATTTTCTTAGAGAAGCTTTGGACAGCTCCTGAGCTACTCATATATGACCACCATCCTCCTCAAGGAACTCAGAAGGGTGATGTGTACAGTTTTGGCATCATACTGCAGGAAATTGCTCTGAGGAATGGACCTTTCTATGTGGAAGGCATGGACCTCAGCCCTAAAGGTAAACACAGCGGTCTTTTACAAGACTCGGGGAGGCCAACTGACCCCAGTGGCATGAAATGACCAGGATCCTTACAACGATAACATGAATACCAAATAAAACAATCCCAAGTAAATCCCAAATTTACACATAGATAACACCCCCACCACCACCACCACAGACACACACACACACTTTCCTGTTTAGCTACTGTATAATAAAGGCCATTAAAACCCATAATATCTTAAAAAAAGAAAATAAATAACTGAACAAATCTCATATCTGAGACATAATTTGGCTTTTCAATGCCACAGATAGTTTCTTTATTATGATTATATTTCTGACACCATGTCAGTGACTGCATGTTTTATGTATTTGGTCAGCTGTTAAATGTTAGTTAAAGACGCAGCCAGGCATTTTTGCCACACAATGATTGTTAACAAACACATAAACTGTAATTAAGTACAGATAAGGGTTTTAATTTACTGTTTAATTTAGCTTTATTTACACGCAAAAGTAAAGGAAGAAAATGGTGTCCAGTGACAGATGCACATAAATAGAATTAAGAAGTTTTACTTTAGTAACGTTTTCTTTAAAAACATTTGGCTTTGGACTTCACCTCCATGGTGATGAAATGCTTTGCAGGAGCTTTTTCTTTTTGGAAAACTCCTCTGCATTATCGTCTTAGATTAAGTAATTTCTGCTGGCACGTTGGCTCATCAGCCTTTTGCACACTTGTTGGCCATTGGGGTTTGAGCAGTCTCTTCACCCGCATCCATTTTTTATTCATTTGCTGTTTTTTGCTTGACAGCAAGAAACACCTATGCTTCTAAATCAATTCAAGATCCGCTCCAGCATGTCCAAAGTGGATGTGTAAAACCCTCCTGGGGTACTTTCTTCATATGATGACCTTTATTGACCAGATTCATGCTCTGCTGATTGCACAAGAAGTTGGTACTTTAACAGGATTTGAGCAGTAAAGGCTGCCATGTGTTCTCTACTCCTTCTCTATCTTTAAACCAGTGGTGAACTTGTCATTTAAATAACATTAGGTCCCTGAAATTAGGCTCCTTTCATCACGGTGAAAGGGGAAATTATGTCCTAAAAACCTTTAATTTGACCCAAATTACACTTTAAAATATTACGTTGACTAAACACTATCAGAAAGATAAGAGTATTAAAGATTTACAAAGCTATTAGAAATAGGTCTCTTTGTTTTTCAGGTACAACTTAGTCATCTGTCTCATAATTCAGCTGTTGTAAGTGGCATTTAAAGCCACTTACGACAGCTACACTCAATTGCCATGTAGCTACTGTTTAGCATTAGCATAATGAGAACAACTAGCTACTAGCAACTAGCTGTTTATTACATTAAAACATTGTTAGTCATACTGCCTTTTTTTTAAAACAAAAGTTAGCTTTCTTGCCAAACTTAATAAAGCTAACATTTATGCTAACATTCCATTGCATTTAGCACTGTGCTAACAAAGAGAAATGTTAATATTTGCAAAGTGTTTTAAAAAGTTTTGTCAGGTTAAAAAGTAAAACTGTGATGTGCACATTGATATGTTTAGAAATGAGTAGACATTTTCAACAGAGAATTAGCTAACTTCATGCTAAGTTAGCTAACAACTGAAACAGAAACAGGTAGAATTAGTCTGGTTTTAGTTTTGTCTAAAAACTTACTAAATCTTATTTTTAAGAAATATGTTTGTCAGATGTACCAGTTCATTTCACTTTAGGAATGATATTCATTCAGCATTTTGAACTGAACTTGACTGTCCAAATGCAAATTTTTTTGTTACAAGTTTTCCATAGTTTAGAGTTTTGTGGGTTTTCATTAATAATATAAAAAATACATGAACTAAAGAAAGAGAATTTAGTTCAACTGACACCCTTACGGAAGCTAAGAGTGGCCATGCCTGCAATTATTTATTTTTGATTACACTGCCTTAAGATCACTATTAGTATGTTTCTTCAGATGAAGCCTAGTTTTTACTTAATAACAAGGATCATTATCTCAAGAAATCAGTGTTTTATTTTTATGAGATAACCACTAACTGTAAATGCAACGTTTTCCCAAGATCACAATAAGATTACGGCTAGCTCAAAAACGAGTGGGCAGCACCTAATTTAATTGGCAACTGACACAGCTGTAGGTTCAGTCGTGCATGTTTGCATGTTCTCATTGCTTCCTGGCACTGGTTTTCCTGAATGCTAACAAAAAAGAGCTATTTGTTTATTTAAGAAAACAAGATTATTATAAGTTAACAGCAGAGTTCATTCATCATCTTGAGATAATGGTAAAAATGTACTTTTTTTTGTTTGTTTTTGTACATCTTTGATGTCAACAAAAGCAGAACTTTTGGTGCATTATGCTGCTGCAGTTATTGTTGTATTTCCCTTTTACAAGATTAGCTTGATGGGGCAGAACATAAAGTCATCAATCCAGGCTGAAGGTCATGAAAAGTGAAAAAATGACACTGTGAAATACAAAGCCTACACTCTCTATGTTGTCCTCCCCAGAGATCGTACAGAAGGTGAGGAATGGTCAGAAGCCATACTTTCGGCCGACCACAGACAACAGATACCACTCGGAGGAGCTGACCATCCTGATGGAAGGCTGCTGGGCCGAGGACCCTGCAGAGAGGCCCGACTTTGGCCACATCAAGATCTACATGGCCAAACTCAACAAGTGAGACCCACAATTTGCTTACAAGTCAGTTTGTTCAATGAAGCTACATAGAAATACATATTATATAAAGGCAATTTGTAATATATATCATGATTGTTAGAACATTTTCACTTCCATTCTTTCCTTCATGAACCCACAGTTGAGATGAGACTGAGTTTGGTAGGGTCATTTGTTCTGACTATATGTGTTTTTCCTGTCAAGCCTAACATGAGCACAGTGCTGAGATCCCTGTTTACTGTTGTGTAAGTTGATATATTTATTTTTTTCAGAGTTATGTACTGAAAAACACATGGACAATTATAGATAAAAGGCTGTATTTCATTTTATTGATAAGAAAGGCTTTTTGCTTCCCTTTTATCCGTGAGTGTTTGTGTAAAAAAAAAGGACTTTAAGTCTGTGTTATTGGTATTGTTTTCAATGATCTTATGAATCATTCATATGCATATTTTGGGTTTATGTCAATGCAGAGAGGAAGGCATGCTTGTTTTCCCTTGTGTAAGGGTGCTCTGTCAGAGAGAGTTATTGTATGCATCTCTGCTGAAACAAGGTGACACCACAGCACACACAAACACAAAATACACCGTTTGTAGTTTGAATTTGAGCTACAAATATGTTGGCGTGGTTTCAGAAAATATGCAACACCTACGCACACATGTATGCACCAATTTATAATTCTTAACTCTATAAAAACGCTACCTTTACCAGATGCTGTATTGATAATATTATCAAAATACATTTATACAGAAGTCAATATTAGAGTACTTTTTAAGTACCGTCCAGAGCAGATCCAGATATTTCTTAGTATAAAACAGTACTACAAATTAGAAAGCAATTTATCTATTACTGTGCCTCCTTTGGACTGTGTGGGAGAGGTTTGGTCAGATTTTGGCCACAGAGGTGGTGTCCACAACAATTTTAGTTTTTATAGAGCGACTGAACTGTGGGTGTGTATATTTATTCATGACATGGAACTAATTCCTTAATTTAATAAAAACCTTTGTGGAAAAGTTACCTCTTCTCAAATAATTTTGGCAGAAAATTGTGTGTTCAGACCCCATGTTACAGAGCCTTACAAGTTTTAGACATGATCCCTTAAAAAGTTCCTAAAAAAACAACAAATAGGGTGTGCAACTGATGAAGACATGTATAAAGATATTTAGTGGACTGAGCCGTAGCAGATTTGTAAAAGGAGAAACTAAAGGGTAAAATCCTGGTTTGGGAGATTAAGCACAGTGCCTGAGAGCAAGCGTGGAGCTGCAAGAGGTTGTGATGCTCTGCCTGCCAGCTGCAATCAATCTTTCTGTTCTGTGAGTTGTGACATGGGCATCAAAACACAGGTCATGGTTCATTACACTGAATGGCAACTTGGAGCTGAGTGAGTCACGGTGTGTAGAAACAACTCTGTTCAACAGACAGATTTTTAACTGCATGCTGATTTCCACCTGTTGGTATCAGCAGACAGAAAGAGGCAGGACTGTGCTTTATATGTAGATCTGATCATTTATAAACCCAATTCCAAAAACACTGGGACCCGGCTTGAAATGTTCCGATTGCACAATTCCAGGCTATTTGCTTGTTACGAGCATGCGTGACGTATACATAAATTATGAAAAGGGTCTAATTTTAGACCCAGTTTGTCTCAGATTGGTGAACTTCTAGCCATCTTTACATCTGAGAGACTCTGCCTCTCTGAAATACTTCTTTTATACCCAGTCACGTTACAGACCTGTTGCCAGTTAACCTAATTAGTTGTGAAATTCTGCTGCGGTTTTCAGCCTTTGGTTGCCCTCTTTTTTTTTTCTTCTTTTTTTTTTTTAATTTGTGTTGCTGGCATCAAATTGAAAATGATCTAATGTATTCCTGAAATGTCTCCGTTGCGGTCTATTGAGAATAAAATACAGGTTTATAAGATTACCAAATCATTGCATTCTGTTCTTATTTAAGCTTTACATAGTGTCCAAAATTGCATGGAATTGTAGTTTAATTGTGATGGATTTCCTTGTCCATCCATCCATCCATCCATCCA
>CM047993.1:24227117-24248968 GCA_026261665.1 Melanotaenia duboulayi
AGCACATCATCTAAACATCATCTAAACTTTTTAGAGCTACAGTGAATGGTTTGCCCAATTTATCCCTGAACAGGAGCAAATTGTTGGTCATCTCGTTCTCTCCCCTAACCTACTGGCCTGGCACCACCTCCTGATTAGTCACTAGCTCTGTGTAAGAATATGAAAAAGAATAAGAAAGCAATGCCATAGCTGCTGTGTGTTTTTTAGGTGAGAAGCCAGGCTGCCTTTAGTGTAAACTTGGACTTTAAAGTATAATCCCAATCTTCTGAGCGCATGCACAGTAACTGTCTCTGCACAAAATAATATACTATATTTTCACTTGTTTTCATTTCTGTCAAAAATATAACGAAGAGCCATTGTAATGTGCTGCATTGATCTACTAAGCTGATGTTGAATGTAGTGACTGTGGTTTAATCCTGTTTTCTAACCCTAACAAAGTGACATTAATGTCAAACCCAACCAGGAAGTGGCAAAAAAGTGTTTTAAAGCATTGTTTTTGAAATGGTGGTACACATACCCCTTGATGTATGTGGAGAAAACTAAAAATAGCATATAGTGCGCATGTAAAATTTAAGAATGGTGTAATAGATATTCAATAAAATATAGATGCAAGCTTTGAAAGTAATATTTATATCCAATATTAAGTTTAATTCAGTGTAACAAACCCAGGTGACCTACACACCAGGAGTTCTGACACATACCAAATAACACTACTACAAAGTGTGAAAACTAGAAACATGGTTGATTCTGCTGAAAACACAGAGTCAAGTACCATGGAAGGAGAAGAGAGGGTAAAATTCTGTCAGTATTTAGTTAAAAATGTTTTATTGGAATTTAAGTGCATGAACTGCAACCCAGCCACGGCATTGTGTTTCTTATGTGGGGAGAAACTAGCTAATAGCAGCATGAAGCCAGAAAGCACAGATTTCATGTTTCTGGGTTTTAGGAGGGAATTTGCTGAAGTCAGGTCAACACAAGATGTGAAAAGCCTCAATGTCATCTAAAGCCCTGAAGATTTCTTCTGTGCTTCTGCTTGTGGTTAAGGTAAAAAACAAACTCTGAGCATCAGTGAAAATCTCCTCCAGCCTAGAAATACTACTCATTTCTGTGCCTTTGTCCGTTGACAGTTTGTCACAAGAAAAAATGGGAATAACGTTGCTAATTTAGTTGTTGGAAAAAGCTGGATAAATCTATAGATATGAGTGGAAATCCATAACTTGTTGCTTTTGTTTGATACGTTGATAGTGAATATTTACGAACATGTATTCTGCAAAAGTCTGGAGGGGGAAACAAAAGGAGAGGACATCTTTATGTCAACACATTTCCATGGAAATGTCCTGAGCTTTTAGTGATGAAAAACGTTTCCCATAAATTTAGTCATGAAGTATTGACAATAAACATGTTTGAAATCTTCTTTAGAAATGTTTAAAATATTTTTTTTTAGCTACAAATTTCAGTAGATTAGTTATTGATAGCACAACATTGTATTAGTTAGCGGGTACTTGGCTGATTATTCTACAGTGTGTATGCTACTGAAAAGGTTTGAGAACGACTGCACTAGAACCCTGAACAACATTATAGACATGCTCCAGAGCAGTGGTTTATTATGACAACACAAATGTCCGCAAGATTCACTCCAAACTTTTTTGCATAATTTTCCACTCAGGTGCCCAGAAAAATATCCTAAAAGTGAAACAATAAGTCAGTGTTTCTGCAAATGTTTTAGAGCATTTGCTGCTGTTGAGCTTGTCCTCTCTGCTGACCTGTATTTTGCTCCCCCCTTTGTGAATATGTACAGATTCATGCTGTCTCCATTAACACAAGAAGGATCCCCAACAGTGATTTCCACATTCTAATTTTCTGCATCACATGCTGCCTCCTAGACCCGTTCCTCTGCATCTTCTTCCTCATATAGCTGGACAGGCACATCCCCAGCAGGAGGCCTCACGCTGTGAGGTGCTTGTGTGAAATGCAGCAGTGGAAAAAGACCAGATCAGATTATTTGGACTTGACATGTGACAATAGCTTTAGTCGGCCATTGTCCTGTTATTGATCTGACATGGCTGAAAGTGGCATCTGTGGGGGCAGGAGTTAGGAAAACACCTCATTTGGGTTGTGTTTAAAGCTATTTGTGTTGAAGTAACCATGAGAACGCAGGGAAATGTGACATTTTACTTTCTGCCTCGTGGAGGCAATTTCATCTTTTAGTCTCTTGATTGTTGACCAAACTTTCCCAGGTCACTATTTTACTGCCTTTTCTCTTGTCTGTAAAGCCCTAAAAATAAGATTATCCAGAGTGCATGCTAGATCCTGCTATAATTTACCATGTAACATGCAAAATCCTTAAAGGTTTTCCTCAGATATAAAGATGGGGAAGACATGTTTCCTGGCAGAGTTTCAGGTGAGCACAGAAGCAGATCCTCTGATCTACAAGAGACAGCTGTGGGTGAAGTAATGTCCCATGAGGCACAATTAAATTGAAGACTCTTGTTATTTGATCATCTGTAAAAATTCATTTGTATCCATCTGTCGACTGACCCATCCAATCATCGCCCTCGCTGGTATCAGTCATGTTAAAAACAGGCTTGTTTGATACATACAAGTTAAGAATTAATGTTATTGTGAACAGTCAAATAGTAAAAAGACGCTAGAAAAACACATGACAAAATATGGTTTAAGTTCTTTATAGAGGTTAAAATAATCATTGAAGTAATATAATGTAGATTCAGCCAAATTTAGTTGATATTACTGAAAATCTAATGTTTTAGATTGGATGAAACTATTAAATCTCTGTTTTTAAATAAATAAGAAAATCAATGTGATTTTATACCATAAATGTCTGCTAAGGTAAAAATTGTTAAAAGTACATTTTTTAGTATTATTTGGTAAATTTTCCTGCCATTTATAATCTACATTGTCACTCTGAAGAGGAGCATCACCAGACATTTTCATCTGCTGTCTTGTGGTATCAAATATAATGTAATTTATTGTCAAAATTAAACCACTGTCGCTGGAGGGAAATTTCTTTGATGATTTCAGTATACCTGTTGAATCATGTGTTCTTTAGGATTACAATTTATGCATATTACTGTAAACCTGCTAAATATAACATTCATTGCCTGTTACCGTGGATATGAACCACAGAAACAAAACACTTGGATTGTTGCTGAGAAACAGCCAGGAGACTTTTCACTGTAAGACAACTAGCACTTTACCACCCTAACATCATCAGAAACTTGATCAAAGTTTTATTCGTGGTGGACATTTAAAGTTCACATTGACGTGGCATACGAACTGTGCGGGGTCTGTGGATCCGATTGTTCATCTGGGATTTCAGTAAGGAGCGAGACCGGTGAACAATACCTAGAACAAAGTTTGGTTTTACAAGAGCTAATGTTTGACAGCAGAATGTGATATGAAAGATGACAAGAAAGGGCTGGAGTCAAAAAAGATTTAAAACAAATGGAAAATAGGCTGATTGGCTGGGTTAGAGAAGAAGCAGAAAGATCACTGGACCAGAGAAGTGACCTTATAGTTAATGGGGATGTTTTGGCACAAGAAGGCAATAAGAGAGTAGAAAAGGAAAAGCATGGATGGCAAGAAAAAAAAAGAATGAAATGGATTAGATCTAATGAACTTTTAAAGCTTCATTATGTTGCCTGTAAATACCTAATGTATTTCCTGTTTTCGACCCCAGAAGAAATGAGAATGGTGGAATCATTCGGTCATACTGTTGCAAAAAGCAAATTAGTATAACAAACAAACAAAAAAAAAAATCCTAATAAACCTGCTGCTGTTCTCCTCCAATCCACACATGCTAAACAGAGGCAGCTCAGGCCCAAAGACAACAAGCTGGCATGGAAACAGCACAGCTAGAACAACTTGTTCTGCGACACCAGTGGCATATTCTGTGTGAATAGCATACCAAAAGTCCGTATTCATACCTTTATCTTTCAGTAAAAAGTCCATTTATGCTCCCTTCACGTTTGTAAATTGGTACATTTGTTTCAAATGTCACTGCTCTCATACTTCATGGGATGGGATGTGTTGCCATAAAATTAGTTCTGGCTTTTTCTTCTTTTTTGTTCTTTTTCACACGTCAGCTATATGTTAAATCATCAAGATTTCTATCTAATTCAAGAACATGACAAGGTGATAAAAGTCCTAAATCCTTTAAAAACATTGAATCAACAGATTTTGTTGCGCTCGTATATTAAATAAAATCGCAGGCCACTAAGCATTAATGGGGTCCACTTAAACAGTGTGCTGTTCACTAATTCATTCAAAAGGTTTTAAAGTAGCACCTTATGACTTAAGCTTAAAATATGCGTTTCTGAATCATTGTCGTTGTACATCCCTGGGGTCTTTATTGTCCAGCAGGATCTTAAGGCAGAGGAATGGAACTTCATAATTTTTTCTTCTAGAACTTTGCAGCACTTTACAGCCGAGTTTCACTTTACGAACCACATCACATGCTAGTAACTGGGTATCAACACACTGATCTTTTTAAAGGCCCACTGTTGCTGATTTAGCAAAGAAATGCAAGAGGACATCATTGGAGGAAGAGAAGAAAATAGAGGAGAGAACAAAACAAAATGAGAACATTTTTTACAAAAGTCAACTTTGGACTGATTTTTACTCACTGGGGAGAGCTCAGACTACAGGTAGGATGCAAGAAGGATGCCAAATTAGCCAAGATAAAGTCCATCCAAAGCCGGACTGGTGGAAGGGGTCCAAAGAAGGGATCAGGACAAAACGAACAGTCCAGGTGACCRGGCTCTAGAAAGCAGCCGGGAGGCTGCAACGACAGGAGACCAGGCTCTGGAGGATTATCTGGGGGCCAGGCTGATAAGGACTGGCGAGGAAGGCCTTGCTGGTCCCCAGATTGRCCAGCGAGGCAAGGACCTCACTGGTGGATAGGCAGAGATCAAGTGGCGAAGGAGCTGGGACACCTCTGGCGAGTCRTAGGATGCCCTGGGAGGAARGAGGAGCAGGCGCAAGGCTTGGTGGGGATGGTGTTGTCGGYRTGGACCAAGGATGTGAYGCAGGCATCATGGACCAGGGCTGGGACCACTGAAGCATTGGTCAGGACCTGGGCCCCAGCATGACGACAGCACTGGAGACACCACAGGAGGTACTGGAGATGGAGGTTGTTGCCCTGCTTAAGACAGTAGGGCTAGGCAAGGTGNGGAGGTTGTTGCCTTGCTTAAGACAGTAGGGCTAGGCAAGGTGTTTTTTAAGCCTTGCCTCTTTCTGGCCACCAGTTCACTGGAGCTAATGCTCTGGTAAGGCTGGTAGCCTGCTGAGTCCACGTGGGCCAAATCATACTATAGTGGACACAAATACTGGCTGATGAGGCAGGTAGGTGCAGGAATCCAAGGTGTAATAGAAATAAAAGCCAAACAGGACTTAGAACACTGAAACAAATACAAGAACAACCCAGGAAAATTACAATGATCTGGCTAAGAGAAACTGCATACACTGCAGACCACTAACAAGAAACAGGTGAATTAGCTACTAGCTGATGAACAGGAAGCAAAAACAGAACACACAAGGGGAAAACTACTAATTAAAACAGGAAAGACAGAACTCTAATCGATCAGACTAACAAAACAAGACAAGAGCACCCTCTTAATACATCATCAGTCAATGCTGGTGTAAAATTGAAAGAGAAAAATTCGGTATTTCTAGCAAATACCTTGATTCTGTTTGCTAAACATCTTATTCATATGTGAAAATGTGCAAAAACTAAGCTAGACATCAGTGCATGAAATTCTTTTTCAAGATATTTGCAAATACTTGCCATTAAATGAAGAATAAGGATGTCCTCAGATCTTTTTTTAGTTTGACTCATGCTGTTGGATTGAGACCGTCATCTTTAGTTACCCAATCACAATGCCTTACACCATAATATTGACACCTGTTGTAATAGACCTGCCTGGACTACTAATTCTGTGAGGAGCGCAAGAATTAAACCCTGAAAAGCCACAAAACTAACATAGTTCAAATATAAGAAAATCATCAAAACCACAAAAGTAACATGAAATAGTTTAGTTTTAAGAGCTGTAATAGTTAATGCTAAAGGCGTGCAGGAATGCATGTTCCTGGTTCAGCACCTCCATTTTCACTCTAATCCACAAACACAATAAAACAAAACAAAGTCTTGGACCACAAGTAAACCATTAGTTCTGTCTCCTCAGTAATTTGGCTAGCTTAAGTAAAAGGCAGCCACCTACCACAAGCTGGCATAGTATGTTTTATTTATTTTTTTCTCTAAAAATCTCATCTTTATGTTCTCACAGTCTACTTAATGCTTTCATTAGATTCATGTTGCCAGTACCAGGTAGACCCAATCAGCAAGAATACTCAGGTATGTTGTGGTGTTTAAACCGTCCCACGTTTTGTACTAAGAGGCCCAAAGTATGCTAATAAAAATCCCCTACACTGTTACACCACCAGTAGCCTGAACCACTGAGACAATGCAGGATGAATTCACGACATTCTGACTCTACCATCTGAATGTGAAGCTGAAAGGGAGACTCATCAGACCAGGCAATGTTGTCCCATCTTCTATTGTCCAGTTTTGGTGAGTCTGTGTGAATTTTATTTTCAGTTTCCTGTTCTTAGCTGATAGGAGTCACCCGTCAGTAACCAGTGCTTGATTTACTGTTGCTGTTCTATTATCTCCAACCAGACCGCCCACTCTCTTCCGACCTTTGACATTAACAAGCTTTTTCATCCAGACAACTTGTGTGTGAAAATCCCAGTAGATCAGCAGTTTCTGAAATACTCAGACCAACAACCATGCCATGTTCAAAGTCTCTTAAATCCCCTTTATTCCTTGTGCTGACGCTCAGTTTGAACTTCAGCATGTCTACATGACTAAATGTACGCAGTTGCAGCCATGTGATTGGCTAATTAGGTATTTGTGTGGTGTTCCTAATGAAGTGGCCGTTGATTTAGGTTCCTGATTTCTGCATATCATAACTTGTGCTTAAAGCAAAACTTTATAAAATGATGTTTTCAGCCCCTTGAAAAACCAACTAAACCTAGGTTTTAGTCCAAAATTAGCCTAAGAGTTCTGAATAAATGTGCATCAAGAGCTTTTCAATCACAGCATGTAAAAACACCAACATGGTGCAAATCCCCCCATCCAGCATGAACATTATGACTATAAGTGTGCTCACTGAGGCAAACTGGATGGGGAGCAGATTCTCCAAATCCCAACCCCGTAGTTCACGACTCCATCCATCCATTTAAGAAAATGATGCAACTGTTTCACTCACAAAGCACCAGCATTGCTATTTTTGTGATTATATGTTGACCATCTCCATAGCAACCAACATCTCTGCAGCTATATTGATGAGGTATAACATGTAGGTTTATTTCTCCCTTGCTCAAAGCAGAAGGCATGTTGCCACTGTGGTGACGCCACTTTCTGTGGGAAGTTTCTACTTCGTGATTTAGTCAAATCACCATAAGACATCAGCTTTCATCTTCCCCTGCACTCTCATCCCGACCTTACCACCTCTGCCACAGACTGAACGAGCCTCAATAACTAACGACATCATTTAGCTTTCATCTTCAGCCTCCCCGAGGAGCATTTGAAGCCATGTTGTGCGACACTATTATCAGACTTAAGATACAACTCGCCTGTTCACATCATGTGAAATTTCAAAGGGAATTCTATCGTTTAGAAAACTGTTTAGGGCCAAAACATTTAGTACTTAATTTAATACTATGCGATCAATCCAAACTAAATCAATGAATAGTTGCTCAGTAAAATGTAGGATGATTTAATAGAGAAACAACTGCTTATTTGGCCTAGATAACAGTCCAAGAGCAGGTTAACTTAAAAAGTTAACACATACTTCTGACTGGTAAAGCAGCTGAATATAACCACACAGATCATTCATTTTGCTTTCCTTGGAAAAAAAAAAAAAAAAAAAAAAAAAAAGAAGTGGAAATTTTTGGGACTTGTCCTTTTTTCTGACAACTTTTTAACTAAAACATCCAATCTTTCCACTCTTTGCATCTTCGGCAGAGGTTTTTGTCTTCTCAGCACCACTATTTGACCTGCATGGATGGGGATAAGTTAAAATTTTGCAACATCAAACCCTTTCAGCATATGACAGAATAAACAACAGCGTAGCTAAAGAGGCAAGATGGATTTTACACAAGCGAAACACACATGGCGACTGAAAATGAAAAGGATTTAAATGCAGATGGAAATGTTTCAGATACGTTTGTTTTTCTCATTTGTTGCCTTCCTTAAGTGAACTGGGCTTGTTGGCTTTAAGGAGGGTCCATCATTGTGCCAACCTATAAATGATGAATATGGCTTTCAATCAAATCTGAAAAAAAAAAAAACACAACTCTGTATATGTAATGATACATAACCTTAAAGATACAGTATGTGATATTTTAAACATTACTACAACAAAATATAACTATTGGGGCATAGAAGAACAAACAGTCTTTTTATGCCTTAAATTTCCTGCTCTTAACCCTTAAAACTCCAAGACATTCCCTGATATGTTTTGTTTGCTCCTTTTTTTTAATGTAAAATCTATGTAGAAGTTCAACTCTTTTGATTCAAGTCAACATACAGCCTTCAGGGAAGCCTCAGTTGTCCGATTATGAGGCTAATTTGATGGAAAATGAAGGTATCAGTAGAAACAGCAGCATAAAGGCCGACCAGAACAAGAACAATAAAATTTATTCCTAACAGAACTTTGTAGAAATAACACACAGATCAACAGTGACCAAGCCTTTTCTCCTCTGCACATCATTCTCTCAAGTTTTGGCTTTCAGGAGAAAGAATATTGGCACTAAGATAAACTTTTCCTTCCTGTTATCTACAGTTATTTATGTTACTATTTATCTACTATCTTTACAAAACCAACTTAAACTCACCTGGTTTTTGGTGCTGTCATGTGTCAAAAAAGTCTCCTTGGCTTGATTCCAGTAATAAAGGACAATTATTTATGTTTATTTCAGACAGACATAGGACTTTCTTTATGACATAGGACTTATTTATGTTTACTGTATTTCAGACAGACATAGGACTTTCTTTTCACTTATCGCTGCTGTCGGGTGCAAACCTCCTATCTCCCAAAACTGTCATTTTTCAAAAAATGAAAAAAAAAAGCTGTATGGTGTTGTAATAACTGGACATAATGTCATCAAACTTGGTAGTGTGTTTCACGTCATATAACTTTGGTTAAATATTTGTAAAACAACAGAAAGACATAAAGGGTGACCAATAGTACCGATTTATGAAGGAAAACAAAAATCACAAATTTTGGACATAAGAGGTTTTTGCCCGACAGCAACGTTATGTATTACCATTTATAAGTGGCAGCTCCTGATTGGACATTACCATCAATTTAAGCCATCTGATTGGTTAGAAGTTTGACAGGAAATGGCTTCATTATCATTTCTGGTTCAAGAAAAAGGCCCGTTATGAACACAGCTGTGACAGCAATAATTTTTAATAATGAAAATGTGGTAAGTAACGGTGTTATCATGGATCACTCATTGAGGAGCATCAACTCCAGACCTCTTGGGCCATTGAGCTGCCGTTTTTCAACGTTTCACTGCTGCAACACACCTGGTTCAAACTAAATGGATTTACCAACAGCTTGTTCTGCACAAGCCTCTTAATGATCAGTTATTTGAATCAGGGGTGTTGCAGCAGAGAAACACTGAAAACCTGAAACTCTGGCTCAAGAACCCCAGAGTTGGTGATGATATAGAGTCTCTGAATAAACACTACATTTTGTGGCTTGACTGTAAACCCCCTTGAACGGGATATAAATGTCTGGAAAACTTCCACTGATCACCTGAATGGAAAGTTATCTATCACAATTTACGTCAATTTACGCTACACACTACTGCTCCTGAGGAATTGTTGACAATATAAGTGATAGTACTCATTGGCGCCGACAAAACAACTAAAGTTTTGAGGCTTAAGCTCCTTGTTTTGGACGTCTGGGATAGAGGTGTGGAAGTCTTCTTGCATAAAAGTGTCTTCAGAGTGAGTAAAATGTTAGCTTTCACCTGTACTGGGGCCAGCTGTGGCTCAACAGGTAGATTATCGTACTGATCCTTTGTCCCTCCACGTGTCAAAGTGCCTTTTTCCAAGACCTAGATCCCTAAACTGCCCACAAAACGCTCATCTGGTTGATGGTTTGAATCCCCAATTCATCCCAGTCATTCTGCTGTTTTGTTTTTGAGTTTTCTTTTAAACATAATTGTTGTTTTTAACTCTTTATTTTCTCTGTTCAGATTGTTTCATAAACTGATTCCTTTTACTGAAATACTCAATCAATTTGCTTCTGAAACATGTTTTTATTAGAGATCTTTGTTCCTTTAATTACACAACTTTCTCTTTTAAGCCTTTTTAATAAATTTCTAGATCCGTCAACCTCAATGTAAACTGCTGGTGCAATATTAAAGGTCAGTGTTGCAGTGAAAGGCACCTTAAAATACACAAAAGCTTATTTTTCCACTGGGAACATTTGAAGGATAACAAAGGAAGCCCAACACTCGCTGTAAAACTCTGCAAAGATAAATATGCAGAAGTAAGATGTACAAAATGGTGCAAAACTTACCAAAATGGAAATGCTCAAGTAACTAAATGTCAGTCTACATAATTAACGACTGAGTCTGCTTTTCACTTCTGTCTAGGTGTAAAAGCTCTCCAGACACTTGTTTAAGAACAGGGCCAGAACTTCCTTCCCACTGAGACTGTCCTCCGTGGATGTTATGGGACAAAACTCCAGTATGTAGATTTGAATCTGTCAGACCTCAGAACAAGCTGGCAGAACACTCTGCTTTAGGATTTCAAGATAATTTAATTTGAGCTGAGACCTGTGTCCTGTGTTTATCTAGGTGGAGTAGCACTTGAGTTTCGGCCATGTGGTGCACCGCTCTGTACCTAAGGGTCCGGCGTTATGTGGAAGCCACTGTCTTACCCTCGCACACTTCTAATTCCTATTACGGTCCCTTCGTAGTACCAAGGCCTCGTGTTCTGTCTGGCGCCCATCATTTCAGTCAGCTGCTTAGCACATCTTAACCTTTTGCTTTTAGAAAACCTTTTTTCTTCTTTTTCTTTCTTTTTGTCGAGTTGTAGCCACTGCCTGTGAAATATATACCCCCCTTTAGCAGACAGAGCTGCTGCCTCACGCCCAAAGGCAAACATGGAAAATGTTTCCAGCCTCTGCTTTGACAGGAATATTAGCTTATTTTATTAACTCACATGGAACAAAGAGTAAAAGAAAACACTGTGGTTTATATGCATTTTTCCCCCCTCTTCTTTTTTTGAACAGACACAGTCTCCAAAGTCAGGTTCACTCCTAAAAGATTTGCAAATTAATGTGGAACTTGCACATAAAGCTGCAGACTTATGGTGTTATTGTTAAGTGCACACAGAACCCTTCAGGGACATTTTCAACATAGAAAGTAGTCTCGCAGTCCTCAACAACAGTCCTTTAGTATCTAAAATAGATGGAACCAGTAAATGTAATGCAGAGCGTGTGTCCATTTCCACATAACATCTTTCATAACAATTATACAGTTCACCATCAGACCAGGCTGGAATAAAATGTAAAGAAAAATGTAAAAATGAAAGTAAAGCAATCACATCTCCACATAAGGTTTTATTTAAAATCAAAAGACTTGAATTCAAACTTCCTGTTTAAAGTGATGTTTCTTTGTTCTAATTACATTTCATGATCTTTATCATTAGTTCTGTTACTGACATGTCAAAACCATATGAAATGAAATGTTGGATAAATGAAAAGGATAAAAAAAGGGGGAGGGGGGGTGATCTTTTGCTCTATTAACATCTATAAAAGAACTGCACCCACCCCATCTATGAAACACAACACTATCTGACATCTACGGTTAAAAGATCAAATTTAAACAACATTTCAAAGCTTTTAGGAACTATAGGTATAGCTGTTTTTAGTAAGGAATGGTTTATAGAATATCTAGTGCTGCACATTAATGATACTAAAATAATATGGGTTCAAACTGAGCATCAGAACGAGCAAGAAATGAGATGTAAGTGACTTTGAATGTGCCATGGTCGTTGGTCTGAGTATTTCAGAAACTGCCGATCTACCAGGATTTTCACACACAACCATCTCTAGTGTTTACACAGAATGATCTGAGAAAATATTCGGTCTAATATCCTGGACCAACATGTCTTGATGATGTCAGAGGTCAGAGGAGAATGGGCAGACTGGTTGGACAGCAGTGAAAGGCAACAGGAAGTCAAATCAGCACCAGTTCCAATCAAGATATGCAGAACAGCATCTCTAACACATAACGTGTCCAACATTGAAGCAGATGGGCTACAGCAGCAGAAGACACACCGGTTGTCTCCTGTCAGCTAAGAACAGGAAACTGAGGCTACAGTTCACACACACTCACCAACACTGGACAATAGAAGATGGAGAAATGTTGCTGGTTTGATGAGTCTCCACATTCAGCTCCACATTCAGATGCTAGGCTCAATATTTGGTGGAAACATGATGAAAGCATGGATCCATCCTCCCTTGTTTTAACACTTCAGGCTGCTATGGTGATGTAATAGCGTGGGGGATATTGTCTTTGCACACTTTGGGCCCCCAGCAAAGTTTAAACTTGCTTGTTGTTGACCATGTCCATCCCTTAATGACCATAGTGTAGCATCTTCTGATGTTACTTCCAGCAGGATAATGCCCCATGTCACAAAGCTCAGATCATCTCCACCTGCTTTCTTGAACACGACACTTCCTCTGTCTATAAGCCCTATAAGATATCTTGATGAATCCATTCCACCAGGATTTAAGGTGGTTCTGAAGAGGGAAGGGGGTCCAACACGGTAGTAACAAGGTGTATCTACTAAACTGGGTAGTGAGTGTGTATATCTACACCCCTGATTCCAAAAATGAGATGATGTGTAAAATATAAATAAAAATAGGAAAAATCCAGTGTTTTAACATGTCAGATGTTTTTAGATTTAATAAGAAATGAGTCGTGTTGAATTTGGCAGGAACTGTGGGTTAAAGTTCTACTATGCAAAGAGGTCACATGGAGGAAGGACGCCGTCTTCTATAGGCCAAATCTTTATTAAAATGAACTGAGGAAAAGTGGAAACTGTTCTGTGATCAGACGACCATATTCCAAACAACTCCGTTAGAGCACTTAGGTTTATCAGTGGAAAACCACCATCAATGCACCTATCCAGATTTATTTCGGTTTTTACTATTTTTCAATGGAAGACCTTGTATATTTCAGTAAGACTATGCTGAACTGCTTTCCCTCTTCAGTGCAACAGCATGCATTTGTAGTAAGAGTCCAGGTGCAGGACTGGCCTGCCTGCAGTCTTTGGGACATCGATTCTCTACAGAAACTACGAGAAATCAAAGTTCCCAGATGTTTGTGGATTGTTGTTAAAAGACGAGGAGGTGATAAGTTGTGTAAACGTTTCACTTTTAACATTTTCTATGTGTTCTGTTTTGAATAAAATATTGATTTATTAAAACTTCAAATCACTGTGTTCTGATTTTATTGACATTCATATTTACCTGGCGTCTCAGCTTTGGAGTCTACGTGGTTACATCATCAGTTTATTGTTAATATTATGCAGATGCAGGGGTTCAGCCCTCCTGCAGACCATTTAATAGCTGTTATTAGGCAAAGCTGCAATTACTGTATGTTGTGTGAAGCTAGAGATCAAACAAGATTCCACCCAGCAGATATCCTGGCTAGTCTCCGAAAAGAGGCATTTTCTTCTTTTATCTTCAACACGTCAACAAAGAGTTTCAGCCACGAAGACACAAACACTTCAGAAATCATTTGTTTGCCTTTTTTTCTTCCTCTAAGCCAAGGTTAAATCCCCTCTAGAATACAATGCCCTGGGAAAACTGATTTCATGATCAAGTGTCTGACTCAATAACATCTTCACAGGTGTGTTATCCGTCCTTGTTGTTTTAAAGGGCAGTCATTTTGGATTAATGTGTCATCTGCTCAATGACTTCCTTCTCTTTTATTGTCAAGTGTCTAATTTGAGCCATGGCAACAGAAGTTTTAATTAACTCTGCCAAAATAACATACTTGAACGCAGCGAGAGCTCTATCCAACTGTCTCAAACTATCCAACGTGGTCAATTCAAGGAGTTCGAAATGGTATAAAAGCCCATGATAGGCGCTTAAAGTCAGAACAGCAAAGCAAGACTTCAGGAAAGCAATTCATCCCCCAGAGCCAACCTCCTGGAAGATCTTCACGATGAGACAGTCCCTCATGTCGGTCATCTTCGCCTCAGCACTCTTTTTCGAGTGCTACACGCTGCTGGTGGCGTTACCCATGGGGAATGCAGAAGATGGACTCTTGGAGAACGAAGCTATTACCTCACTTCTGAGTGATCAGGCGACAGAAAGCAGCCTTGGCGACGCAGATCTGGCCACCATGACCAAAACCAGAGTGCCGAGGCTAATCGTCATCGCTGCTGATCCGAGTCTTTGGAGGGACCTGCGAGTGCTGCACAACGGCCTATCCGTCTACAAGCGCACAGCCGACGACAGCAACCAGTTCACCGAACACAGAGACGTCGGACAGCAGCTGAGCATCCCCATCCTGAGGAGGGACACCATGAGATGCATGGTGGGAAGGGTGTACCGGCCTTGCTGGGAGGTCTAGGACAGTTAGCGCTGCTTCTCAATGGGACTGAACTAAGGACCAAATCCTTTCCTGTCTCACACTGAGTTGTAACATAATCAAGACATCTGTGTATGTATGTTGAAATAACTGCAGATCTGAGAATAAATATCACTGAATTCTGATTTATGTGTTTTATTTGGAAACTTTTTTTCTTCTTTCTTACACCCATTGTCAAGCTGCGACATACAACATGCTGTAGTTTAATTATTGACTTAAAGAGGTGTTGGGAGATTTATTGTGGGATTCAGCCAGGTTATTTATATCCTTCTGGTTCCAGGGTTCACGCTAAAAGTTAGTTTCATAGAAACTATGTCTTAACCACAAACATCTGATTACATAAACTGTTTCAAAATGTTTCTTCATGTGCATTATTTAGTATTTCCTGAAGCAAATGCATCATCACATCAGAAATTACCGTAGGTCAGCCTACTCTGGAGGTTTCATCGGTTTGATTCAACAAAATCTCTGACGGGAAGAGAAGCATTTGTACCCTCCTCTTGTTTGGTTGCAGCTGGTCCCGAGACTTCTAAAATCACATGCAGACCTTCACAAAACACTTTCTTAGATCAGATCCTGCTTTACGGTAAATCACTGCGGCAGCTGCCTGCATGACGAAGGAGAGCTGTTGGGAAGGTGTTTGGCAATCGTACTTGGGCACATTTTCCCACAGATTGGAGTTTTTCACTGTAATGATGCAAGAATATTAGGCTTTAAATATTTCTTAAGAGTTTTACATAAGTTCTGCAAATCTAAGTCAGTCAGGATTGTTGTAAGGATTCATGGTTAGTCTCATTATATGGCTTCTGTTTAATTGATATAGTTAATATATGTCTTCATCAAAGTTATTATAATTAATTATTCTGATTTCACTGGAATGTGAAGATTAGGTAATCATTAACTGATCATTAACTCCTGATTTGTGATGTGTATAATTAAAACTCAATGGGAAAAACGTCACATTGTCTTCCTTTGAAGCCAAAATGTAAACGTCAGAAGCCTTCCTTTCCTTTCCTTTCCTTTCCTTTCCTTTCCTTTCCTTTCCTTTCCTTTCCTTTCCTTTCCTTTCCTAAGTTTACACTTGTGACATTGAAAAGTAGACTCATCATCTCTTCCTTTACCTTTAGTAGCCAGTCTCGTGTTTGTTTATTCTCTTGGAAAATATCGGGAGCTTCTTCCCTTCGGTGTTGAACTTTCAAGGTTTTTCTCGCATCTTTAAAGTGCTGTTAATGCTACGTCATAGACAAGAAGGAAATTGTTGAACTTTTTGGACTCACCCAACGATCTAACCGCTTCAGGTGGTGGCATCCATCTTATCTAACACAGTTCTGCAGTCATAAATGTAGAAAGGTAAACATGGACAGGCTGACCAGCCAGAATGGGGACTCAACTGCTTAGCGGCCTCCTGGAACAGTTCCCCTGTCCTGAGGTTCTTAATGCCTTTATATGAAAAACTCATATACTACAATCCAGACTGGTTTTAATTTAATCCAATTCAATTTTATGTTAACAGCCCATCTCAAGGGATGTTTTAAGTCACTGTCTAAACCGATAATTCAATACAATTCACTGTATCCAATTATAATCTAGTTAAAATCCGTCATATGATCCACATCCATCCAGTTTTACAATATTTGTGTTCATATAAAGCCAGTTCATAGAAAATAATTGCCTAACTAAGGAAGCTAAAGGATAACACTGAATCTTCTTTTCAAGATAGTTGCCTGAGTATGAACGATGTGGTGGGCACCGGTGGAGAGAAACAACTCCTTTTTAGGATAGAAAATCTCCCCTGATGGTGATGGAGAGGGCAGGAAGGAGGGATCAACAAGCACCAGAACACCAAACACAAACATCTATACAAGGAAAACGAAGGGGAAAGAGAGGAAAGCACAGGGAACAATGCACCATGGGACGGCCCCCAGAAGTGGCAGCAAAATTTAATTAATGGCTAAGATTCACCAAGCCAGCCATAACTACAAGCTTAATCAAAAAGTTTAAAGCCTAATCTTAACAGTAGAGAAGGGGTCTGCCTCCTGAAGCCAAATGGGAGCTGATAACTGAAGGTTCTGCTTCCCTTTCAAGTTTTAGGACCTCTAGGAACCACAAGTAAACCTGCAGTCTGACAGAAAAGTACTGTGTTGGGAAATTATGGAACTACTGAAAGCTATAATATTTCAGAGTTGTTTTCATCTTCGTGTACGTGTTTAGTTGTACACTGTTTTTGAAGGTGAAAGTTCTTTAATTAATCCTAAAACTTTAAATTGTCTGTATTTTACGTATGTTTTATGTGTCTGTAACTTCTTGCTGTTTTTCTTGGCCAGAGTTCAGCTGCCAAAGAGATGCAAATCACAGTGTGACTTTTCCCTGGTTAAATAAAGGCCAATAAAAGTAAATAAATAATATCTAATGGAGCTTGGTGATTAGGGGTTTATAAATGTAGAGATTAAACTTTAAATTAGGTTCTGGATTTAATAGGGAGTTTATAAAAAGAAGTCAAAATTAGAGAAATATCATCCATCTCTGCAGCATTGTTGGATCAGCTGGAGGCTTTTCAGATCATTTTAAGAGTTTATGAGGTTAGAATATGGCATATCAGACCATTATTGAGGCTAAAGATTGCATCAGTAATTTTTGAAATGTCCTAATCACCACCCAGTCATTTTCCCAGCACCACATCCTACAACAGGCTAGGCTGTTTCATTACATGCATAATGCTAGTAGAGATTACACACCTGCATGCCTTCATATTTTGCCTTCTTCCTTTGTTGTTCCTTCATTTTCTCACTTTTAACTTGCTCAGACAAACCTCCATTAATATGTCTTGTGTAATTTCCCTAGCATGTTATCATGATTGAATAAGTCTGATTAAAGCTGTGTTTTGTGGTTTTTCTGTGGTGTTTGGACTGGCTGTATTGGAGTTAATGTGTGCTGACACCATAAATTAATATACTTTGAATGGGTCTCTAAGCAGTAGTAAGTCCGACCATACTGACCTTACTGCAAAGAAATCATATTGAAATTTCCCTCCGGGATAAATAAAGTATTTTTTCTTTTATTTGATACTATTTTCCATTTTTAGATAGAGTATTTTTATCCCTGGTTTGGAGGTCATTGACCCAAACTACATGCCAAATCCCATAAGAGTTGAAAAGGAAATGAAGCAGATGCAGGGCAGAAAGAAAATTCAGAACATTTCTTCCAATCGCTCTGATGGGAAGTCGTTAGCTAACAAAATGGACAAGCTCAAAGTACTAACAAGGACACAGAAGGAATGCAGAGAATGCAGTATCATGTGTTTCACCAAGACATGTCTGTAAGAATTTATCCTGGACTCTAATGTGTTTATGAGTTCCTTGAAAGTAGGACAAAGTACCTTTCTGATCTAAAAAATATTTATTTATGACTTGTTTTGATGGCACTGTGACATTAATTATGTACATTCCTGAAGCCATCGTTGCCCAGCAGGGTCCTGACACTGAGAAACCACACTTCAGAACTTCTGGTAGGTTGAATCACTTGACAGCGGAGTTTTGCTTTATGCATCCCTTTACACGCCAGCACGTGCATATCAACACACTGGCCATTTTGAATGCACCCCGTGGCTGATTTATCAAAGAAACATAACAGACATTGTCAAAGAAAGAGAGGAAAAGAAAGCGAGAGGGACAGAACAAGAGATAAGACAAGAATCAACATGACTTTTACTGGCTGGAGAGAGTTCAGAGAAGAGGCAGGATGCAAGATGGATGCTGAACTAGCTGTTGTTAGGGGGCGCCTCCATGAGAAATTCTGCTGAGTTCAGTAGTGCTTCTTTAGGGCTGTGCAAGCAGATATGACAAAGTCAGGTGAAAGCTAAAGCGAGGAGATCCTGCAACACTTAGCTTTTTTAATCCGGGTTAGACCCACCTGTTCTCTGCTGCATCTGAATAGTTTTTATTTAAAAGTCCAAATCTGCACTGTTTCTTTTAGGCTTGAATTTTAAACTTGATGAAGCTTTTAATATTGTTTTTATCTAATGTTCTTTTTTCTCTCTCTTTTGTTTTTCACTTTAAATTATGCTTCTTATTTTCTGATGTTTCAGCACTTTGAATCTCCCTGTTGTTGAATTGTGCTGTACAAATAAACATGCATTGCCCTGCAGTGCTTTTTAAGATGGAAAAGGAAAAATTCAGCACACGGGACATCAAACTTTTGACCATGAGTTTTTGTCCATATGACATCTCAAGCAGACCGGCTCTGACCGATCTGGAGCCACTGGAGCTGATTGTCCAGAGAAAAATGCTGCACAAGCTGATAAATATGACAATTCTTCACATCCTCTACATCAGCTTTTCCCTGAATGGGGTCCCATGATAATTTCAAGGGGTTGCCATGTCAGAAAAACATAAATACTTACATTAATCAAATAAATTTGGGATTTTTATAAAGGGCTGTCAAAATTAACATGTTAACCCATAAATGACAATGCCAGGTTAAAAATCTGAATTTGCCATAAACTCTGAGAGAAGCAGATTTTGGTGCTTTCTTACAATGGTAAACTGAATCCACCAAAAAGCATTTCATCCTCCTTATTATGACGTTTCTGATAGTTTTCCAGCCTTACATTTAAAGGATGGCAGCAGGACAACCCATTTGATACATCAGACAATTAACCACTCAGTGGGATGAAAACACTGTGTGTTATCCTGGAGGTCGTGGCTCAAAGCGTCCGGGAACCTCTGCACAAGACAGAAAGATGTCGGCCATCATCTCCCTCCAGAACAACATCGCCGACAATTAGTCTTTAAAAACTAGAAAAATAAAACAATGTCATAATTTAATAATGAACAGCAATCAGACATGTTTAATTTTAATGTTAGTTTGATTTAATTTAATTTATTCATTTTAATTTTGGTCTTGTTTATATGTGTGTGATCCACACACACGTATGGTTCACAGCTCCCAGTAAAAAAAAAAAAGAAAATAAAAGAGGAAAATCGAACAACTGGAGAACATTTCTCACAAACGACTGGGTGAGTCAGCAGAAAGGAGGATGTGTTTTTGGGAATGTCTGCACCTTTTTAGTATTTGGGAGTACGTTTCTGGTTGGAAAAACAATTACACAGAAGTCAGCGGCAGATATACAGCAAGTAAAAAATGTAATGCTTACTCTGACAAAACGACCTGCGGGCCATAATTATGAAAACTGTGGTGCTTAAGTGCTGTAATTGAGGATTTAACACCCTCTTTCACTACAATTAAAAAAAAATATATGAAGTAAATCCTTTACAGCTCCTAACTGTTGAATAACAACATTTAGGTTTTGGTTATGAGGGCATGAGAAGAGAACCTTTGGTCATGTTAGTCATGTTTGACTAGAAACATCAGGGCTTAGGTGAGTATGTTTGCAATTTTTTTGTCAAGCCTGAACTATTTCCATGGGGATTTAAAGATTTCTCATACAATTCCATTCGTGATCCCTGCAGGATGAATCATAATAAGTTTCAGACCATCCAGATTTTTCTCCCAGCCCCACTTGAAGGTCGAGAACCACTCAGCCCTGGAGTTAAGTAGACATAAAACATCTTAATATTCATATTGGGTGCATGTTTGCAATTACACTAAATTAATTTACCTTCACACTGGTCTCACAAATATTAACATAGCTGCAGACATTTTGTAATTTCTACTAAAGATTTATTTCTAGCAGATAAAAGTATCATAAACAAACCCTAAGGCTGAACATCTAAATTTGTCGGCTTTACCTCAGAACACCACTCAGATAAACGCTTATGGGATGCAACATCTGGAAACTGTTAAAAGGCTATGCAGCTTTCTTCAATAATACTTTCTTATATGTGTTTTTTAACTGAAAGTAAAATAGTGTTATCGGCTTGATTGATCTGTACTTGCGCTGTAAATAAAAAAAAAACGCATCCTGAACACTTTTGTGGTTTCACAGCTATAAAATGGAAGATCACCATCAGGTCACCAAATACGACATATTTCCTTCTTATAGCTGCGGTTGCGTGACTTGATGAGTTTGTGAGTGACAGTTGTAGACTCAGGAGTTGGACTGTGTTGAAATGAGCTCTGAAAATAAATTCAGTCTCTATATATGGTTTAGTTTAAATTGGACCCCTTGTCCCTTCAGAACTGCCTTAATTCTTNACAGTGTTATCGGCTTGATTAATCTGTACTTACGTTGTAAATAAAAAAAAACTCCCACAGCTGCTCTGGTGACTGTGGAGACCGTTGGAGTTCAGTGAACTCATTGTCATGCTCTAGAAAGCAGCTTGAGAAGATCTGAGCTTTGTGACATGGTGCATTATCCTGCTGGAAGTAGCATCAGAAGATGCTACACTGTGGTCATAAAGGGATGGACATGGTCAGCAACAACACAAGGTAGGCTGTGGTGTTTAAATGATGCTCAGTTGATTGTTTTCACCATTGGGTTCAGGGTAGTACACATTTTTTTAAAATGCCATTTTTTGCATTTCCATAAGCAAAAACTGGGAACGGAGCCCAACTATCAAATCCAACCCTACTTTTTTGAGACCCCCCCACTAAGATTCCACACTTAACAATTTGCACTTCAAGAGTGGAGCTTGACACTCTGCAGTTTGCTGATGCGGTGGTTAAATGTACCGCCGTTTAAAGCCACATGCCAAGAAGAAAGCAACTGTCCGCCATTCTTCTTCATTACAATTCCAAGAATGCATTATGGCACTATGACATGTTATTATGAACCCGATGCACCTATTACATCTATTACTGTCCTGCTTATACAACATTTATCAGATAAGGAAAACGCTGGCTGTGGAAACGCAATAGAGATCAGGGTTTACCAAACCAAACCACACGGAACCACCACCGGATGTGTTGTGTGTTTAGAGATGCTATTCTGCATAACATGGTGGGAACAAGTGGCTTTTTTGCTTCCTGTTGCCTTTCCATCATCTCCAACCAGGCTGCCCATTCTCCTCTGACTTCAACACATTGTCTGGACATTGTGGTCCAGACAACTGGTGCTCACTGGACATTTTGTCTTCTTCAGTCCATTCTCTATAAACCCTAGAGATGGTTGTGTGTGAAAATCCCAGTAAATCAGCAGCATCTAATATAGAACAACCCGTCTGGCACCAACAACCATGCCACAT
>CM047993.1:24255651-24266681 GCA_026261665.1 Melanotaenia duboulayi
TCCCTCTGTGCGTACATACTCCGTGGTTTTCAGTTTTCTCTTGTCAGATCCTTATTATGGTTTACTTCCTGTTCTGTGTGGTTCCCTGTCCTGAGTTTTGGTAAATAAACCCTTTACCTTCCTGCCTGATTCAGCCTGCAACTGGGTCCTCGCGTCCACCGCCATACGTGACAAGGCAAGTACCCATATGTAAGTACTTGTACTTGTACTCGGTTTGAAAGAATATCGGTGCATCCCTAAATATAATCCATACATTCAAAACTCATGACCAGATTAAGGACCTTTAACTTCCGGCTGGTCTTAAATGATTTTGCTGCACCACAATATTGAAACTAATGGTTTTTTTCTCCCTGTGTTCTCAGCTCTTATCCTGCATGGCAGGGAGGAGGTTAAGATCCTCCTCAGGGATCAATAAAGGGTATTAGAGGAAAACTCTGTGACTACAGTTTTCCACGTTGACTTGCAGCCATCATCAATCATTAAGCACTCGACTAAATTAAGCTCCAGTTACATCATCTGAAAAATTGTCAACTTTTTTTTTTACTAGAAACTGAAATTTAACGATTAATTCATTTATTTATTAGACTGAAGTTATGAGGATTGTTTAAACATTTTCCTAAGCGTTGCCAGTGCGTAAATGTCAGATAAACACATCCCTCAAGGAGCATAACCTGCATCTTTGTTTTAATGTAAAATGTGCACAGAGGACATGGAATTATAAATGTTTGTGGAGCTGTACATAGCCTGGCGAGGCCACTAAAGCAAGCACATATGTCTTAATGGAGCAACTACTTAATTTCAAGTGTTTACAAGATGTTGAAATAGGCAGTTATTTGCTGTAACCATGGCAAAAAAGAAACAAAAGTGCATGCATAAGCTCTAAAAGACAAAATCCAACCTCAGCAGTGAACACATGCTGCACCGGTTAAGATAACCAAAAAATATCAGTGTGATCACAAATTTTTTCCCCTCTAACATCAAACTGTTTTCAGAAAAGACAGGCCAGAGGGTTTAACAATCCATTTTTGCATCCCTTTAAGGAAAATTATCCAACATGTATTTGATCTTTGATGCAAAAAGGTAAGTCATGTATATTTTATAGGTCATCTGTACGCTCTAGAAACTGTTCCCAGTCTTTTTTCTGATGTTAGAAGTGGAATAGAATCTGTTTTAATGTTATTAAAATCACACATAAGCAAAAATATTTCAGGGGCATGAATAAATGAATGAAAAAAAATTGCAGCTGCAATTTGGTAAACCACTGCCAAGTGATAGTTATCTTGACAGCCCAGACAGAATAATCACTTCGCCATAATGGGTTCCAGATGCTATTTTTATTTTACCCCGAGGTACCCCACTGAGGGCGAACACCATTTGTTGTAAACAGCGCAAAACGGGGACTGTTGAACAAACAAAAATGTGAAAAAAAACATACACAGAGGACTCTGTTGCTGCTATAATTACCCGTCATGGCTTCACCTCTTTTCACTTCGTCAGCTGTTTGAGTCGCTCCAGACATTTGCAAACCCTCATTGTCTCGCCATGAGCAGAGTCTCTCTGTCCAAGACATTAGCATGTTAAAAAAACCATCCCTGCTCTCTTGTGTAATAATAAAATACCACCAATTCTGCTTTGTGCATCAGAGAGGAACATCAGGAATTGATTGAAATTGAAAACATGCTTCAGGCATTCAAAGTGATGCTTGCAGTGGTTTGTTTTCTAGTCTGGAACATGTTTTTTGACCATTGTGGCTAATGCATAATATGTAAAATTTGTTTGTTTCAGTGTTTTTTATTTATCTTTGATTTTGCCCATCTATTTTTTATGCCAAGTCTTTAAGTGTGTTTATCCTGTGTATAAAAGGCCAGAGATAAGTAATAATAAAATAGCATAAATGGCTAAATGGCTGTCTTTAGTACCCAATACGGCACATGGGTCAATAAAACCTCCTTTTGATAAATATTTGAGATGAAATAAAGTTTATAATGTGAACTTGCAGGTTAAAATTCAGCTCCATGTGTCTTCAGAAGCTGTACCTTCTGTTTAAATGTCTAGACTAACATTTGCAAGATGACTCAGAGGGTCGGCAACCCTTCTCCATTCACAATCTTTTTTCTTGTCAGCCATGGAAAATGTTCTGGGTTTCATCAAGCCAACACATAGCTTAAGTGGGTTTTAGCTGCACCTCTCTTTGTACAGTTGGTAACCTCATTCCGATTAAACATTGCAATAAATCAATCAGTTTTCTCTCACTTTAACGTGTCAAATTGCTCTCAATTAAAGCCGGATGTGTTCATTTGATAAAAACTCAGTTTCTTGTTGACACAAATATCTAATTAGCCAATCACATGTCAAGTCAAGTCAAGTCAAATTTAAAACCAACCTTAGCTGACCAAAGTGCTGAACAAAGCAAAGCAGATAAAATGCCTTCATTAAAATAAAATAAAATAAAATAAACCAATATTTCTTATAATACAAAATATAAGAATAAAATAATATAAAATTACATAAAAATAACATAAAACACATGAGAAACAACATAAATACAATAAAAACTCAATTAAAATGCTCAAGCTGTAGGAAAGGCCAGTGAGAATAGGTGTGTTTTTAATGATGATTTATTGTGCTGATCTAATCAGATCAGACTGCTCCAGAGTTTGGGAGCAGCAACAGAAAAAGCTGTCACCTCTGCCCTTTAACCTGCTTCTAGGAACTTTTAAGAGCAACTGGTTTGTTGATCTCAGTGCTCTGACAGGACTGTGTACGATTAAAAGCTCTGATAAATAAGGTGGTGCTGTGCTATCAAGACTTTTAAAAACTATTAATAAAATCTTGAACTGGACCCTGTACTGTGCAGGAAGCCAGTGAAGTGAAGCACCGGAGGGATGTGCTCACGTCGTTTTCTCCCTGTCAGAAGACGAGCAGCCGAGTTCTGAACAATTTGTAAACGGCGGAGCAGTGACTGATCAATCCCAAAATAGAGTTACATGGCAGCATCTCAGTACATTGATGTGTCATGTCGTGTAGACATGGTCAAGACAACTTGCTGAAGTTTAAACTGAGCTTCAGACTGAGGATTTTAGATTTAGATTTTAGATTTTAGAGACTTTGAACATGGCATTGCTGCTGGTCTGAGTATTTGAGAAACTGCTGATCTACTGGGATTTTCATACACAACCATCTCTAGGGTTTACAGAGAATGGTCTGAAGAAAAGAAAATATCTAGTGAGCAGCACAAGGATGAAAATCTCTTGTTGCAAGAGTTCAGAAGAGAATGGGCAGACTGGTTCAAAATGATGGAAAGGCAACAGTAAATCAAATAACCACTGGCCGCTGCTGTCAGTTAAAAACAGGAAACTGTGGCCCTGTTGGCACCACAATGATTCTAGCAAAACACAAAACTTTTTACTTTTTTTAAAATGCATTTACATAGCAGCAGAATGAAAATTCAACATGCAGGGAAAATGCAAATAGGACCAGGAACGATGTAGTGCACATGCCAGGCCACTAGAAGGCAGTGAAACACTGCAACGACACACCCAGGTGTACACTACATCCTCGTAAAGGCCCATTTATGCTCATTTACATATGTAAATAGCAACATCTGTTTTAAGCGTGATCACGTCCTCATACTTATATGTGTGTTTTGTGTTGCCATGGTTGTTAAGTCAGTACATCCACTAGTGGGTAGTGCTGGGTTCAGAGTTCACTTAGTTTCAGATGCCGTTTGGCAGCGGTAATGTTTCGCTATAAAGTTGTTTCAAACCGCTCAACACACCCTAAACACTCGCATACAGTCTTTATTCAAAAGATCGCACAATTCCTGCAAGTTGCTGTATTCGTCTTCATTCTTCTGCTTTTTTGTTCCCTTCCTGAGCCTCTTCTTCTCTGGATTGTTTCTTTCCCTGGTCACATGTCAGCTATATTGCTCAACACTGCCCCCACGATTTCTGGTGGTATTGCTCCATCTTCTGCGTTTAAGCAAGGGATGGCTAAGCTCCCTGAAAACAGACCAAATTACGTACGTAACCGACGCAGAAGACAGTTGAAACTGTCCGTCCGCCTGTGTATCCGTCTTTTTTGTTGATCATAAAATGGCCTTAAGACTGAAAAACACAAAACAAAAAGACAAGTGTTGCGTGTCAACAGCTAGTTACTAGGCGCACGTAATTTATGCATCTTTGCTGATGGCATGAGGAATGTTTCCAAGACCTTGTTCAATCTGACACCAAGAATTAAGGCAGTTGTGAAGGGAAAAGGGTCCAACCCGGTACCGGCAAGGTGTCGCCTATCTTTTTAGCTATTTGTGTTAACAAGCAACTGAATCAGTGTCCCTCATAAAGTTGTCAGTTAGTGTATTAATTAACACTTTTTGTTATGTATTAACTATGTGACTTTTCTAAGACTGTAACAGTTAAAAAGCAGAGGATCATTCATGAAATGGTTTGTTGGGTGGTCCTGGGATTCGGTGTGGGGAGTTTTGTCTGCGCTGTCCACAATTCTTAATATGTGTGAAATCCAACAAGCACAACCTGCTTGAACCTGAACTGTGTTTTATAAGACTGGAAATATTAGGCTTTTTTGTTCATGGGTGAAATTTATCCAGCTTTTCTTATGTTTAAAAAGGAATAGAGTCATACCCACGTCTGTTTAAGCTTATAAGAGGTGGAACATTGAAGAACGTAAATGAGTTTTTAGAGGATTAATAACTGCTGGAGTGAAACTTTAAACTGGTTGACTGATAGACTTCAAAGCAATGTTTAAGGTGGTCTGCCGGTGAAGTGACTTGCACAGGCAAAGCACTCGTAGCCTCATATAGACACTTCTCTCGGATTCCTGGTCCTCCACAGCTGTCATCATTCATTCCCAGGTGCCCTTGTCTGGCTCCATGTGGCTGGGTGACATCATCGTCACCCCCCTCCCCCCACATCCTCCCCTGCTGCATCTAATGGATGCATGGTGCTGGTGAGGGTCCTTGTGAATAATTTAGGAGCTCTGGTGCACTTTATAACCTGGGCTGCAAGGCAAGCTGGGACATTTGCCCTAAGTGCATTAGTATAATAGCCGGGAAGGAAACTAGCGTTTATTGACTAATATAATCAATAACTGTGCCTCTGTGCACCCTGGAGTCCCTGGAGACTCATGTCTGTGTGGGACGATGGACCAAACTATCAGAAAAAGCTAATAAAAACCTCAAAAAGCAACCTAATCATGCTTTGAGGAAAACTGGTTTATCAGTAATTCTCAAGCAAGCCATGAACAGATGTCTGGAAATGAGCAGCTCATCGAGTACTGGAGTAATTGCATTCACTTATTAATTAATTTCTTCACATTTTTGAGTGAAGATCCATCTGTCAAAGCCCAACACGGGATTCCCCAATGGTAAGGGGGAAAATATATTTATATTTTACACAAGAAGGGATTTCTAACAAAACAAGTTCTATCATTGTAGAGAAGTGAGCTATTTATATGTGACACAGAGTCTAAACATTCTAGGATTCTTGAGTGAAATGAGTTCCCAAAGTATTTGCTCAGACGAGGAACTTCAATGGATGAAAGCGGAAGAAGAAATAAGAAAAAAGGGAAATTGGAAGACAATTCTTGTTGTCTTATATTAAGTGCCTACGCAGCAGTATGCACAGAAAGCGAACGGCTGTTTGCAACATCGGAAATTATGCAAACATTAACATGTCTGCATTCGTATTTTTAATTTACAGTCAGAAAACTGCTTACAGAAGATAAACTGTTCTGTTTATTTATCATGAACTCAGTATTAATTAACTGGAGGAGGGCTGGGATTTCTCTTCCAGTTATGTAATATAACTGCATTGTTAAGCCACATAAAATTCCTGTGTGTTTTTTAGTCCAGTAATTTATGACTGTTTTATGGTCGGGGAAAAAATCCTGAATGATGGTGAACAGTGATCACTTAAACGTTTGGTAGAAAGTTAAACACCAGTAGAACTCAGGGCTGCTTAATAGTGAAAGTAAAAACATTTCTACATGAACAATGTAAGGGAACTCAAAGGATTGGGACTGAACAGCTGTGTAGCCATAAGAAAACCACTAATGAGTGAGGCTAACTGATAAAAAAAAAAGGCTTCAGTTTTCTAGGGAGCATAAAGACTGGACTCTGGAGCAATGGAAGAAGGTCACGTGGTCTGATGAGTCCAGATTTACCCTGTTCCAGAGTGATGGGAGCATCAGGGTAAGAAGAGGCAGATGAAGTGATGCAGCCATCATGCCTGGTGCCTACTGTATAAGCCTGTGGGGTTGCTGCAATTGGTTCATTCAAGGTTCAGCTCTAGTTTTAGGTCTAGGTTCAGTACCATTATGTGTCCAACAAATGAGGTCAGCTGATACCTGAATATACTGAATGACCAGATTATTCCATCAATGAATTTTTCTTCCCTGATTGTACGACCATATTCCAAGATGACAATGCCAGGATTCATCGGGCTCAGATTGTGAAAGGGTGGTTCAGGAAACAGGAGACATTATTTTCACACATGGATTGGCCACCACAGAGTCTAAACCTGAACCCCATTGAGAATCTCTGGGATGTGCTGGAGAAGGCTTTGAGCAGTGGTTGGACTCCCTCTTCATCAATACAAGACCTTAGTGAAAAAAATAATGCAACTCTGGATGGAAACAAATCTTGTGACATTGGATCACAATTTGATCACATCAATCAGAAACATCGCGTATTGAGATAGAAAGTCTCAATACAACAATGCAATACTTTTACAACCGTAAAAAGAAGCATATTAAGTGGCTGCAGTTCRGGCGGCTCATGGYACAAAATAAACAAYGCTGAAGGAAATGCCRCAGATYATCTGCGTCAAGTTAAATAAACAAATAAAACACACAACACTGACAAATTAATAGTATTCTTTTTAAGCAAGATCATGAGCTTCATAAAAAAAATAAAATATAACCTGAAAAGAGACTACTTTTAGGGCTCCCCCTCTGAGTATCAGTTGATATCTGCTTTTCGGGGGAGCCGAGCCCCCCTTCTGGTGTGATCCAGTCATCTCAGGCAAAAATATGTGACACCATTACCAGGAAGTTGGTGTTCCAGTTGCACCAACACGAAAATAATGAACGCTTCCATAACAGCCAATGTGTGAGCATCTACAAATGCTGTATAAAAGTAGAAAAATCACCAACTCATTGTAAAAACGTCACCATGAGAACAGCAGCCAATTTTGGTGATAATGATTAATAAGCCACACACGGTAATGCGTCCATAACAATGTGATTATTAACAACAACTTACAGCGGTTTAAACCAGAAACTTGACAGACACAAAATATATTATAAATGGTTTTAATAAAGACAACAACAGACTACAAACAGTACTGGGCGCAGCCATCTTTAAATCTGAATTCGTGTAGTCCTCTGAAACTTACGAGTTTGCAAAWACAAGATCACCTCATCATTTCTGGCAAAAATTCCTCAGAATTACGAGTTCTGAGGACAACTGSAACGCACSATTAGACCCCCTCAYMCCCCATAATTTAAACCATGAATTYGTTTTAAKTGGATTRTAACTGGACTRTAATWAATTGGCTTGAACTGTAAACATCATTAACGGAGTCTTGAAAGGACCCTGTCATGAATTGGCGCTATACAAACAAATTGAACTAATTGCGTTGAATAGTTGGAAATCACAGAATAAAGGCAAAAAAGTTTGCTAAGATGTTGATAAAGAAGTATTTTTATGTGACATGTGCAGCAAAGACGGCATTATGGTTAATTTAATTTGAGTTTAGAAGAAAATTCTTCGTACTTTTTTTGTTTTTTTTTTAAGTTGGTATTTGCTCAAACCTCAACTTCAAAAATGGCTGGGGCAGTGTATGCTAAACTTACTGGAAAACTATGTGTATGGGCATTAGAAAATTAGAAGGTCCTTCTTTTGGAAATGGGCCCCCTCTGTGGCCCCCTGACCTGGAAAAATCTTAGATCCACCTCTGCTGCATTGTTTATGCCTCTAGGCTGCATAGGAAGGTGCAAAGGTCCAGTACCGGATGTTCTCTGTCAATCCTACTGTCACATATAGACAACAAAGTAAACAGCCAAATGACCCCAGAGGTTGATTTACAATGTGTCAGCAGGAGCATCGGTGTCTCCCTTTCCCTCATCCAGAAACTCTGGAAGGATTTATCCCAGATCAGAGTTGACGCATGCCAGGCAGCCTGACTCACCAGACAGGTCGGATTACAACACCCCGTAGATCAGGAGACATCTTTAAGGCTCATTCGTGTTGAGCGTTAACTTCATGCTGAATTAAAAGGTGCCACTGCTGGTTTATGTGGAAAAGAAACGTCAAAACAGAAATTTGTGTAAAAGTTATTTTCAGGATTTTCAAACTAAAAATGTAATAAACAAATTGACACACAAAAAACAGCAATGCTCCATCACAAGGCTCAAAAACCAGCCTATAAATCTTATTATCACTGAAGTAAATAAAGTGTTTATAAGTATAACTAATCACAAGAGAATGTGATCACAGGATTCCTGCTGTCCCTGTTCTCATTATTACTGATCTTGTAAATCAAAACACAAACACTGGCACAGTTCCCCCCACGTAAAACAGTGATATAATCTCTGATAATTATCGTGCATGGCAACTTTAACTTTATCACCCTCTGGTGATTATTTCCTCACAGTGACGTCAGGCTAAATTGAGGGACAGGCTGTGGGACCTCGGTCAGGGTGATGAAATGTAAGAGGTTTAGCTGACTCTGGAGCTGCAGCCTGAATTAACACTTTATTTAAAAAATTAAAAAGACTTGTTTAGTTTCTGTCACTGAGAAAKTATCATCATGTACTGTAAGTTCACCATTTTGCTTTAAACATGTGCAACAATACTGTATATTAAAGTTTATTCACAGAATAACACCACTGTAACGTGCATTTAATCCTTAAAGACAAAAACCTTTTAAAAATCTCACCTAGCTTGGCAAACACAGTGTCCTGAATTGATATAATTAGCTGTGTTTCCATTTAAAAGAACCTCCGCGGGGACTGAAACCTTCCAGGAACCTTCTTTGCTGGTGTTTCCGTTCAAGTAGCCAAGGTGTAAATGAGCTCCCCAAATTTCTAACTTTATGAGAGGGTCTACCTTCAGATTTTGCTGATATTAAAATAATAAAAGCTTTGGAATCAGTTTTGAGTTCTTCTAAAGATGTTTTCATTTATTTAGTTGGTCACCATAATCCCACCTTCAGATCTTAACATAAGAAATACTGTCATGGACCACAATTGAGAGGAAACGAGGGTGAAAGACCCAAATGCAGGACTACTAATTTCACAAAGAGTTAATTTTAAGAAACTAAAGGAGCTGCGATGACAGGATTTAAAAACAAAACTAATAACAAACAGACTGACAAAAGTAAAGCCAGGATGAATGGTTGTTTGGCCGTGAGCAAAGGAAACCAAGGAGTATTTAGGATCTAATGACTAAATAAGGATCAGGTGGTAATCAGCATCTGACGACCTGCTGAAACGTTAACTAAACCAGAACACCAGTTTCTTACATACAATGCCAAGCAAACTTTAAAGTACATTGAAAACAGTAAGTACTGACCAAAGTGCTGAACAGTAAGAATACATAAAACATTTCAAAAGACATCAAATGAATTTAAAAAACATAATAAAACCATGTAAAATCAAAAATATTGTTAAAATAATAATAACATCAACTCTCACGCTGGGTCAAACCCCATAGAAAAGAAATAGGTTTTAAAAAGTGGACGGTGAGGAGTCTAACATGTAGTGGAGCTGCAACTGCAAAAGCTCTGTCCTCACTGGTCAGCTGACCTGAGGGACCTGGAGGGGGCGTGAACATGCAACCACTCAGAGAGGTTGGTAGGATGGGACAAGACCATTAAAATGAACCCTAAACAAATAGGCTGCCACTGCAGTGAAGCTGGAGACAGGATAAGGATGGCTGAGAAAGACCAACATAACTTAAGGTGCTGTAATCCGGCCGTGTTGTGATGAAAGCATGAATAACGGCCTCAAAATCTTTTTTCCAAAAGATATATTTGATCTCAGTTTTCTTAGCTGATAAAAGCTGCTTTCCACCACTGCACTGACTTGCATGTCTAAATTAAAATCACTGTCCACAACGAACAAGGACCAGACAGAGAAACGCAGCAAAATACAAATAATGAAACAGAAACCACCACATGAAGAAAGCCCAACAGAAAACCAAAACAGAGGCTGAGGATTATACAAGACTGGAAACTGGAATCTAACAAAAACTAAAGTAAAAACAGAACCAATACCCACATATCTTGACAGGTTATTGTTTTTATAGACAAAGTATTTGTTGGTGATGATCAACGCTTTGGCAATCAAAATGCAACGGGACGGGCCACGTTATTAGGTTCACCTGTTCAATTACTCAGTCACACAAATGTCTAATCAGCCAATCAGGTAGACGTGATCAAGACAGCTTGTTGAAGATCAAACTGAGCATCAGAATGAGGAAGAAAAAGGATTTAAATTACTTTAAATGCAGCATGGTTGTTGGTCTGAGTATTTCGATAATCTGGTGGGATTTTCACACACAACCATGTTCAGGNAAGACCAAAACTAAAATGATACAAACAAGATAAAAATACATAAAATCAAAAATAATGTTAAAATAATAATAACATCAACTCTCACTCTGGGTCAAAGCCCATAGAAAAGAAATAGTGGCACTCAAAATTACCCACAATGCATCANCTGAAGGGAAAAATGATTGAAAGGCAACAGAAAATCAAAAAAGCACTGGTTCCAACCAAGGTCTGCAGAATAGGTCATCCAGCCTTGAAACAGATGGGCTACAGCAGCAGAAGACCACACCAGATGCCTCCTGTCGGCTAAGAACAGGAAACTGAGGGTACTATTCACACAGGCTGTGTCCGAATGTGCACCCTACTCCCTACATAGGGTCCTATATAGGGCCCACGCCATTTTGTAGAGGTGTCCGAATGTCCAAAGAGCAAAAAGTATGGCACTCAAAATTACCCACA
>CM047993.1:24279699-24291457 GCA_026261665.1 Melanotaenia duboulayi
TCCATCAGATCTCAAAGGACTCTTGGTATTTACCTGTATCTCTAAAATCATTCACTCTGTGACATTTTATATGAAGATGATTAAACAAAATAAACATTGATCAAACACAAGCAGATGAACCCATTTCTATTCCCCTCCCTCTGCCTGTAGTTTACAAGTGAAGTTAGCCAATGTGAATATAGCGACTTTAAAAAGCCAAATACAGCATATTCATTAACATTACTTACACAATGAAAACAACAACAAAAAACTCTCCTTCCTGCCTTTATGAAAATGCAGAAAGCAAACACGCATGAAGGGAGATGGTGGGGAAAGCGATGTCCTTCCTTCACCGCTGCAACCCAGGCTGTCCAATGTCTCAGTTACATCCTCAACCTGCTGTCCAAAGCCTCTTTTACAAGTGGGAAACCAAAATAAATCTAACGTTATGCAGACTTTTCTATCTTTTTTAATCGTGTGACTTAGTATGGCGGTTTTTCACACAACACGAGACTCCCATTTTATTAAAGATTATAACGCAGCAAAGACGATGAACAGTCTTTTACAACAAGGATGCAACCAACATGGCGACCAACTGCGGCTATCCTGAGTGTAACGTCAGCTGACACAGACCAATGCTTCCCTACAAGAAGAAAGTTCAGCTTGGCTGATGTGCATCGAGAACAAGCCTCAAGATGCTCCCAATTCACCTCCATGAGAGTAATATGGCATTTTTTTGTTCTTGTGGCCTTCAAAACAAGAAAAAATTTCTCCTTGCCCGTGGATTAACAGCCATGCAGTGGTTGCTAACCTGTTGATTTGTAATCTTAGAATTATTTGCTGTAGCTCTGAAAAATAAAAGAAAAATTCATTCAGATAAACATTACGTCTCTTCTTGATTAATGCTCGATTTTTAAGAGCCTATCTCTAAATCCAGTTTTTTTTTTCAGCGTAGTGCTGCACTACAGTGACCAATGCTTTAAAGTGATAAAGCACTCTGCTCACCATATTGTCCTTTGTATATGCTCTTTTATCACTAAAGCATACAAATTTAATACATGCAAAAGAAATGAGAAACATCAGGACTTCTAGACACCGCACAGGGCTGGGAGATGACAGTAGACCTAGGCAGGCAACTCAGGTCCCACAGCATGCTGCCAAGACCGCCCTTATTTTACATATAAAGAACAAAGAAAACAAAGAATGAAGAAGTATGTTGAAAATATAGAATAAACGAAGAAAAGTTGGAGTGCTGTGAAAAATGTAAATATTTAAACTGATAGAATTTACCCTGCGATAGAGTGACGACCTGTCGAGGCTGTACCCTGCTTCTTGCCTGCTATGATGGGCTCCAGCCTTACTGCAACACGTCCATCCAGACTTGTAATAACAGTTCAGGCTGCTGCTGGTGTAATGCTGTGAGGGATATTTTCTTGGCACATTTTGGGCCCCTTAGTACCAACATGGCCTGGTTTAACCACCACAGCCTACCTGAGTAGTGTTGCTGACCATGTCCATCCCTTTATGACCACAGTGGAGCATCTTCTGATGCTACTTCCAGCAGGATAATGCACCATGTCACAAAGCTCAGATCATCTCCACCTGCTTTCTTGAATATGACAATGAGTTAATTGTATGGTGAATGGCCTCCAAAGTCACCAGATCTCAATCCAGTAGAGCAGCTTTGGGATGTGGTGGAACAGGAGATTCTCATCACGGAGGTGTAGCCGACAAACCTGCAGCAACTGTTATGCTATTATGTCAATATGGAGCGCTTTGTTGAATCTATGCCACCAAGAATTAAGGCAGTTCTGAAAGAATAAACAGAGTCCAGTTAGGTGATAGCAATGTATAATTCATAAAATGACCAGTAAGTGTACATTTAACTGAAATCAACATAAAGAGAAAATATCGAAGCCTGTAATAGCAACCCTTTAACTTCCTGACAGAATATAGTTATCTAAGTGAGCACTGAGCCTTGATAGTTTGTACAATAACCTTTCTACATATTAAAGGTCCATTCCTGTGACAAAAAGTTATTGAACTGACTTGTGTAACAGGATCAAGAATAGAAAGACTGAATTACAGATCAGAATGCCCTCAATTGAAAAGCAGCAGACTTGGAGCATGTATAAGCAACATGTCTCTGTTATTACAACAGATAAACAATAAAAATATGTGATCAACAAGAAACTCCACCATATGAAATCAGTGGTGTTTTGCAATGCTGTGTAATCTTCAGTGGCTAAGTTCCAGTAACCTGCCTTTTAATCACAGGATCACATTATCCATGACGTCCACCGGAAGTGGGACGCGCACGCACCACGTAAAACAAAACAGATGCCATCACACTGCGAGAAAAGACGTTCTCAACGAAGTCAGCTAGCAGTTCTCCGAAGCTGAAAGAAGTCTGCTTTTTCGTGTGAGAGAAGACTGAGAGGAAAATACAAGAAGCAACTTACCTAGACGGCCCTAGTAAGTCAGCAGTAGAGAAATCAGATTATTTGGTCGTCAGTCGAGAAACCTGCTTGAACACACCACTTTTCTAACACAAAAGGTAAGTTAACGCCACCTAGTTCACCTATCGCCTGCTAGCATTAATGTATAGTAAATCAATACGTCCAAGTTGTTCGGAAGACATAAATTAAACGGTTTTGTATAAAAGTTAACTTAATGAGCAGGGGTTTCCAAAATGTTTGGTAAACCTAACACGTGTCACTGTTAACTTTCCCTCTCCAGTTCTTACATTAAAATGATATTTTCTGTCGTGTCAAGGTAGTTTCAAGCGACTGTACATAACATTTACGTATATTATTCTGTTATTTAAATAAAAATCCGCCTGTAAAGAGACGCTATATTTAACTTGGCTAATGTTAATCTGTTGGCAGCTTGTACGTTAGCTGTGGCTAAGTTTTCCGAATTTGGTAATGTATTTGTGCTCACTGTGTTCCTTTTTATTAAGTCATTTCCTGTTTTTATAATCCTAAAAATCTCTTATTTTTACAGACACTGTAAAGGACTTCAGTTACTATGTGTTTTGGGTGGAAAAACAAAGGACAAACAAAGCATACCCCAAAGCTAACTCTTTCAGTTGTAACAAACCTTTAGCATGCTAACATAATAGAGATCACGAGCTCGGACAGTGTAGCTAACTATCAAAGGGTTACCCACAAGTGAATTAAACTACATAACAACTAACGAATATCTAATGTTGCTTACTTTTAACCAATGTTACGAACTTAGAAGACGAATTTTACGTGATTGTAACTGCAAACCAGTGCCATGTGATATGGCTATTTAATGGTTAGCATCATTAGCTTGCTAGCATGACTCAGTGGATTTGTAGTAACACGGTTGTGGCCCGGTATCGGCCAGGAAGCAATTCTGGATTGTAGTCGAAGCAAATGGTATGCCTTGCTTGACTGACGATATTAAAATGGAAATAACTGAAGTTGAAGTTGCTATATGCATCTTTGTATGGTGTTAGCTACTTCTGCGTTAGTGTGCTGTAAATATGCACGTTTGTTAATGAGGGGTGATATTTTTCTTTTGTCTTGGTGTTGTGTACTTAATAATCTACCGATGTTGGTATTAAATAACCAGCCGGCTTTATTCATACTTTCACCAAGTTAGAGGAGCGATAGACAATATGAAATTAAGAAGATCTCATACAAAAGCCTTGGAGTGAATGATTTTTATTTGTATTAATTAATTCAGGATTCGGTAAACAACCACTTAAGAATTGCTGCAACTTTTTAACAATTAACCCCTTTCTCTTTATTACTTTCGAGTTGTCAAGCACCCTAGACAGTAAACAACTATTGAATTATTGAAAACCAAAGTTACAAATCATCAGAGATCCTTTATAGCCGGCTTCACACGTGCACGGGGGTCTTGAAATGTTCTGAAGATGTTCTGAGCTCAAATGTCTGCAGCACTCACTCCAGAGATTTTACCCTCATGCTGGTAGTAAAATATACCGATCATCGGTGGAGCATTGAATGACCTGGTAGACAGCTTTTGCTGTAGCTAAGTTTGTTTGATAACTTTATTTCAACTAAACAGAGGCATTTTGACTTAGCTTATGTACGCTAAATGTGCCTGTGTTAACCTTACGTTTTAAAGGTGGTGCAAGAGAAAAACACCAAACATAGAAGGAGAACAAGACCATGGAAACCATAATGGTGGCTCATGTGTTTTATACTTTTGTAGAAGTAACTATTTTTGAGCTCTCAGCCTTCACAGATGGAAATTGTTTTTAATGTAGATGGGCAGACTTGAAAGCCTAAAAAAGCTTATAACTCAGTCAAATGCTGATGTAAGCTAATTCAAGCTGGAAAGGCCCAAGTTTGCCTTACAGCAAGTGGGATAAACGGGTCTAAATTGTCACACTCGAGCACAAAAGCATCTCCTTTTAACAACTTTTGTGGCATCAATTTATGCTGTTGAACTGACTCTACTGTGTGTACAAAGTTTTACAAAGTTACTTTCAACTTTCCATTGCCAGGGTAAAAATAAAAACAGGAAAAACAAAACCTAAAAGTGCATATGTTTTAAACTGTTCCTTTTTTTTTATTTTAGCTCTGCCTCCATGTGGAAATTAAAAGCTAAAACAGATGGTCGCATGATTGCAGAGAAGTCTTCCTTTCCTCACCCCTGTATTATACTGTATTTACTAGTTTTGTCTTGACATTTAGTTATATAAACGAAGAGCTGTGTAGGAAACGGGGTGACCCGTTGATAGGCGCTCTAGCAAAACAACAAACTGAGCTTTTCCATGTAAGACAAATATAGCAGAGACTAACTGGAAGGGAAGCTTGAATAACATTTAGAAAACAAGCAACCCATTACTGTAAATGTTTGTAAACAACTTTACAGAAAAAAACGCAGCTTAAGTTTGTAGCTAAAGCAAAGTTTATCCAATATGTGGCTTTTCTATTTTATTTTCCACCTTGTTTAAAAGGCTGATGGTGTCTTTTTGTTAAACACTGATCAGGATACAAATTTTGGCCTGAAATCAGACCGCAAGGCTCCTGAGGTCATCTATAAATAGATGTACTGGAAGCTTTACTCTATTAAGGTAACTCGTGAGTGTGTGACATTGAGATCACATTGCGTTCCTGTGACAGTGGGAAAACTGTCGTGCATCAGTAGCTACATGTGAGCCTGGCATCACACGGAGGGCCACACATGTGCCAGTGTGAAAGTCAACGTTGCATGGTGTTGCGTTGACATTTTGATGTGGACGACGGTGACTGATGACTTTTATCTTTGCTTGATTACAGGCACTTATGCATTTTGAGACCAGTTAAAAGTTGACAAATTTTGGATTTTTTTTTAAACACTAGCTGCATTAATGCACAAGAGCACAGAGACAGCTTACATTCATCGATCAAGGCCATCTTAAACGAAGACTGGTTCCAACCTTACTCCAAAAAAATGAGTGACACCCCACACAAGTCCTGTAATCACATTCAAGCTTTTCTTATTGACTTATGACTTGCGTTCAGTCCGAAATAACTGAGTGTCCCTTCAATAAAGAGTTTTTGCTTATGTTGGCTCCAAATTTAAAAAAAAAATGCTGTGGCTGTTGAAATGTGGATTTTGTAGCACCACATCTTAATTTCTCATGGTTATGTCATTGAGCTGAAGGCTAATAGATGCTGTATGATACTGAGTTGCAGGAAGATAAAAGCTGCTTTTGTTTTCATTGACTGAAGAGATAACTGGATGATGAGAATGGCGTATGTCACTGTTGATCAGCATTTGCCTACTTTTCCACTTTGCTATTTCAGGAGCTTGTGATTAAAGTGAATTAGATGCTGCCAGGCAATGGTACAGCAGCTACTGGTTATAATTGTCTGAGGACAAAAGACTACTTTAATCTGAAGAGGTCAGAGTCTATTGTGGCTGTTTTTGAATACTTAATATACAACATAAACAATATTTTTTACTTTAACCTGCTTTTATACCATGTTAGGCCCCCAAAACTAGAAATGATTAAATCCGAATAAATAAAAAAAGTACTATTTGTTATTATATAAGCAGCTTTTTTGTATCACTGTATATCCATACGACTAATGTATAAAAAGAGATGGTCCAGGTTATTTTTAATGCACATGGTGGATGGGGGAAAAATGTGGGAGCTAAATTTTTATCTTTTTTCCCAAATCTCTACAGCTATGTGAATATTCTGTTTACAAAAGAAAAAAGTATTACTAAAATTCGAAGAGGCTAAAGGAAAAGTATATGAAATATAAATTCTAACCTAGAATAAAAATCTGCTTGAAATGAGCAAGACAGAGGAAAGAAAAGGCTAAACATTTACCCTCTCTGTATTATTTCACATCAGAGCGTCTATATTTACTATATAAACTAATTTTGTTTTGGGCTGTGACTAAGGTCATGACATGACCAGCTGAATATCTCCATTCACCAGCTGTTCTGAATTCTACAATTTCTACAGGTCAGATTTGATCTTTTTCTTGTAAGTTGGTTTTTCTAACAGGTTGCATCTTTGTTTGTCTCCAGGTTACCTCAGCAGGTGGCAGACATTGCTATGGCCCAGGAGACCAATCAGAGCCCAGTTCCTATGCTCTGTGCCACTGGCTGTGGTTTCTATGGCAACCCTAGAACTAATGGCATGTGTTCTGTTTGCCACAAGGAGCACCTATCAAGACAGAACAATGGAGGAGTCGGATCTTTGAGTGCCGTGGGTACGACTTGCCATGCTTCAGTTTTTCTTTATTTCTCCTTATGCCCATATAGTAGCTTTGCTTTGGTCCACAGTCTCCCACTCATGACTCTTTCTGATGTCTTCTCCTGCAGGCACCAGCAGTAACTCCACAGCTGAGGCTTCTGCCATCCAGAGGTTGGAGGCCACGTTGAACAATGCTGCAGCTGCTGCAGAGGTGGCAGCTGAGGCGGCCGCAGCTGAGGCTGAAGCTGCCGTCTCAGATGCTTTCAGGTGAGGCAACCAAGCAGTTTGTCTGGCCTCAAGCTGAATGTGCAGGGAGCATTTAAAACCGGACACAATAACAACATGGGGAGGGTCAATGGCAGCATCCACTACCAGGGCTAGTGGTTATTTCCTTTTGTGAGGTCACAAAGAGAAAGATCTCAGACTCACCCGTTTGAGCACACATTTGTTAAAAAGTGGAGCAAACCAGTGAAGGTGACAGAATTAACTCATTTTTTGGCCTCATACACAGGCTATGAGGACACACATGAGAAAACCTTTAGAAAGTGAATTTTGCATAATATGGGACCTATAACTGTGTGAGGTGTACAGATGTTATGAAACTGAATGGGATGCTCTTATGGTGCTGAAATGATGAAAAATAACATTTAAAACTTGACAGCATGGCCTCTGGCCAAAAATCCCTATGAGATCATTCACATGCACATCTTCACATACTTTGTTTTTAAAAAAAAAAAAGAAACACAGCTCATGTAAACGATAATGGCTGGTTTGTCATGATGGCTATACAATCTCCACAAGCTGGCAACGTTACAGCTTTGAGGACGACAGAGAAAATGTAATTGAACTAAAAACAGACGTATTCAGACTGAGCTGAGGTGGAAGTGGTGCCCTTTCCTTCTGCAGTTAAACCAGTTTGATGCTAGTTCTGCACCATTCAGCAGGTAGAAATATGTGCTATCCTTACCAGCATTCCAGCCATCAGCATCCACATATTAAATGGTTGATTTCCCTGAAAAAAGATGACTATTTCAGCCCCGAGTCTGTTGCATCCCTCACTGAGCTCTAAGGTTCAGTTTATACAAGAATCTGCAGAAAATCGCTTCACTGTGTCTGTGCTTGACACGCTAACAGCCAGGAAAACATGGACGTCTATTTCATCTGTACTAAGTCCTGTACTATGTTTCACGTTTTTTTTTTTTGTGTCAGATCATTAAGAGAAAAGATTTTAATTTATTAATTGCTCTGATTAGGTTGTTTTGAACTGAGAAAATTAAATTGTCACAGCCCTTCACAGCTGTGTTTACTTGTTTTTTCCTGTTTATTTTTTACAGTGGGATATCAAACGCCATCTCTGTAACACAACAGATGACTGAAATGAGCCTCTCTTCGGAGGAGAAAGGAGCATCAGGAATCAAAGTAGAAATCACAGAACCAGGTAGTTATTATCAGTAGATGCTTAGTGAGTTATTAATGTCAGCATTACATTATAAAGTTGCATTTGCCCTCTTGAGCTGTTTTTCTCATTCGGTTTTGTGCAATAATGGTATACAGGCTTGATTTTACTGTGTTCCCTGTATGTTTCCAGTGGTGAGTCAACCCACTGTTTCAGCCTCCCATCCTTCCACTGCTGGCAGTGAAGAGGACAAAGCCCCCGAGCCCTCAAAGCCCAAGAAGAACCGTTGTTTTATGTGTCGTAAAAAGGTTGGCCTTACAGGTAAGAGACTAAATGAGCTGAAACTTAAAGGCATTTCTTATAAGCGAATACATTTTCTGGAGGTGTGTTGAAGCAGATCATTTTAGGGGCATGGAGTCACCCACTCCACTAATGGTCCTTTCCCACTAGTACCCACTTACCTCAGCCAGACTCCTCTTGATTTGCGGGTGTTCCCATCAGGATTTTCCCAGTGCTAGTAGATGGATTTGTAGCCCCAACTCTGAAGGTGTGGAGCTGGGCTGAAAATTGTGATGTGTTGAGTTAGCAGGCCACCATGAGAGCAGTTTACGACCCCCCCCAATCTTTAAAACCCCAAAGCTGCAACTGTGGATAACAACTGTAGTAGTGGCAGCAGAGGAGGCACTTCAGAAACAATCACCATGGTCCAACACAGAGGTGAAAACCTTTCTGTGTAAATCACAAGCTCGATGGCCTCCATTGTTGTTCTGTGTTACGCAAACAAATGATTTCGCAATACTTACTAAGCACCTTGCCAAGACGACCCCGCCCACACTGAATGCAGCCTCACTTTCCCTCTATTCTAATGGGAACAATCGAAACCAGGGTTGTGTGGTGTCAGCCCTGCCTTGATTCAGCCAAGTGGGCACACTAGTGTGAAAGGGCCACAAGGCCATCTCTTTAGATCTGTAGTACTTTAAAGCTTTGGTGTGTACAGTAAATAACTTGAGAGCTCAGACCTTTTAATATTTACATTTCCCTTGTCTGCAGTTTGACCGTGGACAGCTGGTAGGCAGCAGCTCTGTGTAGGGTTAGTTGAACTGGTCCAAGTTAAAAGAGCACAGAGGAAGACTACTGCTGGCCGGTTAATAACACCATTAAAAAAAACTTATTCCATCAGCTCCATGAATTCCAGACTTCCCTGTCACTTCATTCCTATGTTTAGAAAGTTAAAGGGCATCAATAAGAATCAGATTTCCTTGTTAGGTTATAAAATGTTTACCCTTAGAGGTGTATGATCACATAGTGTGATCAGGTCGCTTTGTTTTCAAGTTGCTGTTAATGAAAAAACAAAAACAAAAAAAATAGGTCACCTGGAGGCTGCTGTCCCTTCACTCCAAAGTGCAGAAGTTAAACTTCAAGCCTCTAGCTCATGCTAACCAGAGATGATCATTTAAAGTTAAAGGCTCAATAATATGTTCCGTATCTGTGTAAAAGTGGGATTGGGAACTGATTTTTTTTTAAAAAGTTGTTCATTAACAGAAAAGACGTCCTGAACAAAGTATGAGATCTGTAAAGGAAAATAATGATCAAACTGCTTCTCCTTGTGTACACGTACCACAGAGCAGCGTCTCCTTGGTGTAAATGTTCCGTTGTCCTTCTCTCTAAATATTATTTCAGCCTGACAGGCTGTATATCTCAGAATGTCGAGTTGTGAGCTTTTATTTTTTTTTATTTGACTCTGTCCATCCTCTGCTTTGGCCTCCTAGGTTTTGACTGCCGCTGTGGGAATCTGTTCTGTGGAATTCACCGTTATTCCGATAAGCACAACTGCCCGTACGACTACAAATCCGAAGCGGCTGCCAAGATCCGTAAAGAGAACCCCATGGTAGTTGCTGACAAGATTCAAAGAATATGAAGAGACCAGTTTGATCCAGCTTTCAGACATGGACCTGAGCCCAGCCTTCTCCCTGACGGGTTTTCTTTTTCTTTTTTGGTATTTCTTCAGGATTTATTGCCCCCTCCCGGTGCGGAACTGTTCATGGTTTCAGATTATTTTTGGGAGGCGTGTGTAACTTTGAACTTTGCAGCGTTGTTTTGAGAAAAAAAATACTGTAAATGCAGATGGGAGTGGGGTATCTACATGTTTGTTGTGACCACAGGAGGTTACAGAAGAACCTTTAAAACTTCGCCTGATAGCGGCACAGTCCAATTCTTCTTTTCCTCCTGAAACTGCTTGAAGTTGGTTTGGACACTTTTTGGGAATGTTTGGGTTCCTGCTGTCAGCTCGCCTCAGCCTGTGCTTGCTCTCTGCTGGCTTGAGTAGCAAAATGGATTTTTTCTTTTTTTCTGGTGGGGGGGGGTTAGGCCTCCCTTTCATGAGGCCAGAGTTGAACCCCCCTTGCCTTGTTAGACTTTGTGATTCTACAATGCTTCTCTGTGCCACCAGAACCTTGCAGCCCACTCCGACGTGTTTGAAGAGATTTTGCCGGGTGGCTCAAATTCCTAGTTACTGTTTTTTCCCTCCGTTGTTTAACCTCTGATCTGAGAGGCGTCCATTTTCCCTCTCAATCCGTCCACTGAAGTCGCATGAAGAGGATGCAGACCTCGTGACTGTTTCAGTTGTTTACGTTTGTTTTATTTTGCTTTTCAGACACTGTAGCTGTTGTTTGACATGTAGCTTTTGGAAGGATTTAGCTTCACTAAAATCTTTCTTTCACTTCACTTTTTTTTTTCTTGTGTTTTTAATGTGAGTTGAAGTCAGTGTTGGATGATGGCCTGTCTCATGGGTGAGTATTGTTTGAGGCTAAGTGGTCTAAGTGTACTGCATTGGCTTACTGAAACCTGTGGTTGTAGGTTTTAAAAAGATTTTTCTTCACTTTGTTTCTGATTTGGTTGGTTTTTGTTTTTTACCCTTTTAGTTTTACAAGTTTGTACAATCCTTTGTATTTATATACTGCAGTGTGTGTAATCTTCCAATAATAAAACATATAATGTAAATTATGTTCACAAATATAAAATAAGGAATTCGTCCTTCAGTTGTCTGACAGTCGTGTTTGGCTGGTTGGAGATGATCGAAAGCCAACAGGAAGTTAATTAGCGCTGGTTCCAATCAAGGTCTGCAGAGCAGCATTTCTGAACACACAACACGTCCAGACTTGAAGCAGATGGGCTACAGCAGCAGAAGACACACCGGGTGTCTCCTGTCAGCAAAGAACAGGAAACTGAGGCTACAGTTCACACACACTCACCAACACTGGACAATAGAAGATGGAGAAACGTTGCTGATCTGGTCAGCTCCACATTTAGATGGTGGTACGGTCACAGTTAAGCTAAGTGTGGAAATGCTTACACTTAACTATTTTACACAACAGAATGAGAAAGATTTGTCCAGCTCTTTGGCTCAACCAAGTACTGAAGAAGCTGTGTGCACTTCTGCCCAAGTTGATATATATAAATATGTACAGCACCTGTGTCCAACTGGACTCAGAGCNTATATATGTACAGCACCTGTGTCCAACTCTATCACTTAATTATGACGTCCCATCTTGTTTGAATTCATGCTTGTGTTCTTACTCTCAACCACCACAGCCTAACGGAATGTTGCTGCTGACCATGTCCATCCCTTTAAGACCACAGTGGAGCATCTTCTGATGCTACTTCCAGCAGGGTAATGCACCATG
>CM047993.1:24338551-24349318 GCA_026261665.1 Melanotaenia duboulayi
GAACTCAAAAACAACATCTGCTCACTGAGTTTAGCTATAATTACATGTACGATGATCTCCCACACAGAAAGTTAGAAGCAGTAGAATGATTTCTGTCCATAATTCTTTCTTGTGCCGTGTCTTACATGGATCTTTAAAGTAAATATGATTAATTTTAGTCTAGTTCTGATGTTCTTGTGTCTGTTGTGAGCACATTCAGTGGGGCACCCTAACAGGCCTGAGGTTACGCTGTGTGATCTGATGCTTTTTGATCAGAACCAGCATGAACATATTTGAGTTCTGAAATGAGCCTTGGCTTACCCAATGGCCTCATTTACCAGTTTTTCTTCTTCGGACCACTTTTGGTTGGTGCTGACTACTGCAGTCTTGGAACATCCCACAAGAGCTGCAGCTGTGGAAATGTTGTGACCCAGCTGTGTTGCTATCACAGTTTGGCCGACAATCACTCAAATACTTAAACTTGCCTTTTTTTCCAAGGACATAATGTTCACTTGCTGTCTAAATATCCCACTGTGGGGTGCTGTTGTAACTAGATAATCAATGTTTTTTACTTCCCTGTCAGTGGTCATAATGTTGTTTCTGTTTTCACATAAAAATATTTTGATTATGTAATTTTATAGTGGCAGTAAATAATTTTCTCTTTGTTTTTTTTAGGAGCGCTGTTATTCTGCTTTTCTTTCAAAAGCCTTTTTCATCTGGAAAAGCCATCTCAAAAGGACAGGTTTGTAGGTTTGCTGCTTCTTTAATAGGCAACCTGTTCAGTCTCACTTTGATTTGGAAAGAAAAAAGAAACATATTTTTGCTTTTCTTGTTCTTCTATTTTATCTCAATTTAACAATAAGTATATATGAATGTTTGTTCAGTCAGCCTGTGAAAGCTCTTCTGTAGCCTGGTTCATGTAAAAATCTATTTTTCTTTCTAGTGGATAAAATTAGTGAAGCACGCCATTTTCAGCTGTGTCATATCCCTCCTGGGCTTCTTCGGTCTAACTCTCTGTGGTCCTTTAAGGTAAAATAAGTGAATATTTGTTCAGTTCAGTTCAATTGTGTTTAAATAGGTCTAGTTGACGACAAGTCGTCTCAGAGCAGTTTTTTATGCAGCATGTGCAGCTCCTGCAGATCCAGCTGTGTTCAGATTGTTAAAATCTTTGTCGTCTTTCGTAGGACACTTCTGCTTTTTGAGCACAGTGATGTGGTGGTCGTGGCCCTCCTCGGTGTCCTTTTCACAAACTCAGGAGGGGGACCTTCCAAGGTAGGATCCCACCTGCTCAAACAGCTTAAAATAATAAGATTTAAAATATTCTCTAGTGTCCGTGTTGATGCTGTTGAGTCACATTTGTTCAGTTGGAGAGTTTTTTTTTTATTCTTCATATTTGTGGTAATTATCTCCGTTGCTGCCATCTTTAGTGTGGTTGATCTTACTTCAAATCTAACTTCATGGTCTTTTCTGCTGGTTTGTCTTTGACTACTTAGACCAGAGGGGCTGTTTTTTTCATCATCGCTGTAATATGCCTCTTCCTCTTCGACAACGACGATCTCATAGCAAAGATGGCCGACCACCGTATCCTTTAATCCATAAGAAAGCCTGTTCTGTTTATTCCAGTGTTTGTTCTGTGCTGTGTTTACCTTGACTGGTCTTGTAACCAGCTGAGGGACATCATGACAGCGCACTCACTCATTTCCTCTACACGGCTATTTCATTTTTGGGAGTTGCAGATCATAAAGTGAGCAGAGCTACTGTGACATTTTATTTATGTATTTCAGCGTTGCTTTTGACTTATAAGATCCTTCCTGTTCTTGTTGTTAGGGTGGCGTTGTGCTGCTGGTGGTCTCGCTGTGTCTGAAGGTGGGCTTCCACACAGTCTCTCGAAAACTGTCCGTGGAAATCGGTGGTGCCAAACGTCTCTACGCCCTCGACAACCTTGTTTCTGCCATGGTGCTGCTGCCCTGGGTGATAGTGCTGTCAGCGACCACAGAAGTAAGTCGACAATTGTGTCGTTGAAGAGAAAAAATCTACTGATTTTGGAAAATGTAAAGACAGAAATAAATAGAGTGAAGGAAATTATGGATGATGATGTATGTCTGCTGGTGGAGATCCAGAGCAGGATAGGAAGTTACTGCCTAACTTTACATCCAGTTTTAATTCCCAAAGAATATCACCTGATTTTAGAGAACTCCTGACTTTACTGAGACTCAGGCAGGAAGCTCACTTCATCTTTCTGGTGCACGATTAATAAAAATGTCTTGTTCAGTGACGACCTCTCACCTTTAATGTCATTTTGTCTCCCTGTGAATATCTTTCTCCAGAGTAAAGTGGAGTCCTGGTTGTCTCTCATCCTGCCGTTTGGGATGATCATCTTCTCCATCATGATCCTGGAGTTTTACGTTGAGGCCACCTGCAATGCAAAGATGGAGACGCAAAGGTGCGCCCGCTACGGCACCATCGCCCTCTTCCTCAGCGCGCTGTTGTTGGCAAACTTCTGGACTCACCCTCTGACGGACCAGATCCGTGCCATGAGGACACCCACCCAACAGGTCAGCACGGAGCACGTGCTCTCTGGTGGAGTGATAGTTAGCGCCATCTTCTTCATCATGTGTAAGTAACAGGCGTCAACAAAACATGGATGCTGTTTCTATTTAGAGACCAACCTTTTCTGTTTTCACCCTCTCTCTGCAGCGACCTGCATTCTGTCGTCTCCATCAAAGAAAGGGCAGAAGGGAACGCTGGTGGGTTACTCTCCTGAAGGGACTCCTCTCTACAACTTCATGGGTGACGCCCTGCAACACACGTCGCAGTCTCTACCGAGATTCATCAAAGATTCACTGAAGCAGATCCTGGAAGAGTATGACTCCAGACAGATCTTCTACTTCCTGTGTCTCAACCTGGTACGTGCAGCAGTGATGATGATCACTTTATCTGCAGGTGCCTTTAAGTTGATTTAAGTTTCTCCCCCTTAAAAGGGAATGTGTTTGACAGACTGGCAGGATCATGGATTCAGTGGTGACTTCTTATTATTTTCTTGTCTTATAACAAGACTTGTAAATGTGTTTTCAGGAAAAATGGCAAAACAAGATTAAAGTGCTTGAAAAGACGCCACGATTTTGACCTTTAGAGTTTAAGTAAACTCTAACAGGCAGTGGGAATCTAAATGAGCTGCACTTCCCACCTCATTTTCCTCCTGCTTCCCCACATCTTTCTTTTTCTAACTTCTTTATTCATAAAATAAAACAGTAATAATATAATCACATGAGATTACGTTGATGATAAAATGTTCAATTAATCTTCAGGTTGTAAACTGAACGTCAGCCTTGTTTTAAAGCTTTTTGTCTGGTGTGTGAAGGTTGATTTGACCTGGGACCATCTCCTGTTACTTGCTGTCCACGTTTCAGGCTTTCACCTTCGTGGAGCTGTTTTACGGCGTTTGGACCAACAGTCTGGGTCTTATCTCTGACGGCTTCCACATGCTGTTCGACTGCTCCGCTTTAGTCCTGGGCCTGTTTGCCGCCCTCATGACCCGCTGGAAAGCCACCAGGATCTTCTCCTATGGGTAAACATGGAGCCCTGAAGTATTTCAGTTTTAGCTGGAACTTCTAGAAGCTGACCCCAGCGTTGTTGTTTTTTATAGGTATGGACGAGTGGAAATACTTTCTGGTTTCATAAACGGCCTGTTTCTGATGGTCATCGCCTTCTTTGTTTTTGTGGAATCAATCACCCGTTTGTTGGATCCTCCCAACATAAACACGGACATGCTGACTGTGAGTTCACTTCATCTATCACACTATCTGCAGACGTGGCTTTTTTACATCAGGCCGAAACACTTAATGGCATTTCTCATTCTTTTGGTAACCTTTTGGGCTTTAATGAACAAATTTAGGTGGGTGAATTGTAATTTTTTTAACATATATTTGTTCTCTTTCATCAACACAGCTCACAAAGAAATGATCAATACTAAGAGACTAAAGAAAACAAACTTTAAAAGCCACTCTGTGTGCAAAATGAGCAAAGTGGGGTGTGTTATTGTGGAAGAGTTCTCACATCTGGGAAATAAACATTGTTAAAACTCTGAAGGTTTCCAGATGTTTTATAAAAAACTTGTATTAAGTTACAAAAGCTTCACAGACAGGAAGAAAGTCTAACGGCAGGTTTACATCCAGAGAAAAGAGTGTGTGGTTGCAACCATGCTGATGGGAGTGTCCACTTCAAATCGGTGTAGAAAATCAAACATCAGGAGCTGCAATTTACCAACGACACTGATGTAAGACAGAATATATAAACATGAACCTGATTACCATCCAGTCCAGGGTCATGGGAAGGCAGTCCCTCAGTGCCTTAACAGTAAAATATCTGTAACCACGGACACACTGACCACATCAGCATTTTTCTCACCAGGTGTGTTTCAGTGGGACTGTGTTGGTAGCGTTTAATTAAAAGCCTCCATATAGGAAGCTTTAAGTCGCCTTCCGTAGGGAGAAACTAGTCGTATGTTTTGTTCAGGCCTCCTCTATAAACTCTAATCTTTAGTTTTTCCCCATTGATTTCCCATCTCCATCATCCTGGTAGATGGCAGCAGATTTTTAATCCTTCCTTCAGTCATCTAAATATTTCCCAGCTGAGAAACAGTCTCACACCATGATATTCCCACCTCCAATCTTCACTGTTTTTGGGGGGATGTGCTGTGCCACCTGTCCTCCAAACATGGTGTGTGTTATGGCATCCAGACTTTGTTTTTGGTCTCGTTTGACCACTGTGTTTTGATTTTTTTGTTTGTTTCTTTTTCAGCACTTGAGTGGTGAGCATGCACACAGGCAACGGTTGCTAATTGTTCTTATTGAAACAAGTATACCTGCTGTTTCCAGGTCTTTCCGTAGCTTTCAGATTTCAGATGTGGTCTTGGCTTTCTACCTCCTTTAGCTCCTCTCTTTCTTCATGATTTTAATACCTTTTCCCAGTCATTCCATTTCGTTACGCATCACTTAATTTCTAAACTTAAATGTCTTTGAATGTGAGGATTATTTGGTATTTTACCAATATCTGTTGAAAATTTAATGTCAGTAGGCTCATTAGAAATATATTTACTGAGAAAAATGTTCGTGTTTGCTGACACGGCGTCGTTTCGTCTTTGTTTAAGCTTAAAAAGGTTTTACTGCAGCAGTTGTTTTCGTCTGGTTACAAATTCCAGTTCATCTTAGATTTAGTCCGTTAAGATTTAACAAGCCTCAGGAGTCACTCTGATAGCATCTTCTACTGGAAATCTTAATATATTTACACCGATGGTGAGTCTCTGCTTCACACCCCTTCTTGGATCGTCGGTGTTGTGTAACAGCTGTACCTCCTCAGCTGAGCGACAGCCGTGTCAACCACAAAATTTCAAAGGTGCCTTTTTTTCCTCTGTGGTGAATAATCCTGAAACAGGCAAACACAAAGCAGATTAAATCACTCCATTTTTTATTCAGACACCCTCCTCCTGGCTCATGCTCTAAAAGTCCAGCCAGTTTGCACTTGGTGCAAAAAGATAGAAAATTGTCCAAGTACAAGTCTTTTATTAAGTCAAATAATGTTCTGGACTTGGATCTTGCGAAACATGTAAGTAAATCACCCTGAAACTTGGCTTCTACTAGGCAAACATTAATTAAACAGGAAAAAAACACCAGGCGGCATATTAATGCGTTTAAACGTAGGATTAAATTAAAATATAATAAGCTTGAATATGATAAACTTTGTCTAAATTAGCAATAAAATCTGAAAGTACAGTCTAAAAATCTGAAGGATCATCTTAAAGTCAAATGAAAGGGAATCCCTGGATTTACTGGTTTTGTTAACAGTCAATATTTTTTAATAAATAAAATAAATTTTTCTAGATTTACCCTTTACATGCATCTTATAAATAAATTGGAGATGTTGGGTGCTGTCTGCATTATTTAATGTTAATCATTGTTTATTATATTATATCATATTATTTATTTATTTATTTATTTATTTTATTTATCAACATTATTTAATATATCTATACTTAAAATGTTTTTTAAAGCTTTTCTGTTAATGTCATGTCTGTTTATATCCGTCTACAGCCGGTCTCGGTTGGAGGCTTATTGGTCAACCTGGTGGGCATCTGCGCTTTCAGTCACGCCCACTCCCACGGCAGCAAAAGCTGCTCGTCACATGACCACGGCCACTCACACCACGGCCACTCCCACAGCGAGCACAGCCACGGAGGTCACGGACACTCTCATGGCGCACACAGTGGACATGGGCATTCCCACGGCTCGGGGGGTGGAGGCATGAACGCCAACATGAGAGGTGTGGGCTCGAGTCAGATTCAGGCATGTGGGACAGTTCAGACACAAAATGACCCTCGACTTCTTTTCTTGTGTCAGGCGTCTTCCTCCACGTTCTGGCTGACACTTTAGGCAGCGTTGGCGTGATCATCTCCACCATCCTCATCCGTCAGTTCGGATGGTTGATCGCTGATCCCATATGCTCGCTCTTCATCGCCACGCTCATTTTTCTCAGTGTCATTCCTCTACTGAAGGATGCCTGCGAGGTTCTCCTCCTTAGAACTCCTCCAGAACTGGAGAAGGACCTGAACAGTGCGCTGGAAAAGGTGAGGAGTCAGCGCTGATGTAGATGTCTTTAACAGGTGGTGGCCTCATCACACACTGGAGTAACAGCATATCTAAGCTCTGGAAATCTTAGCAACATCTAAACGGAGTATTCTTCTTTTAGGTGGAGAAGATTGAAGGAGTTCTGTCCTACAGAGACCCTCATTTCTGGAGGCATTCAGCCAACGTGATTGCTGGGACCATCCACCTCCAGGTGATGTCAGATGTGGTGGAACAAAGAATCATACAGCAGGTAGGCACAAATAAGCATTTTCCATCACTCAGTGTCATCTATGTACATTTTTGTATGCCTTTCCATTATACTCTACACCTGACTGACTTGTCTTAGAAAATATTTATTCAGCTGTTATTATTTTTTCATCCAACATCAAGTAGAGGAAACACTTTGGGGAAAAATAATATTGAATCATGAAGAAAATATTGGAGTTGGAGCTTTGTTGCATTTTCACTGGCTTTCTTTCTATCAATCAGGTTCCAGCGTTCTTGTATAGTAATTCCCACAGATCAGCCTGAAATCCAGTTTGCTGACATGTCCCAAAGGTTGAACGCTGTTTATGACGAGATGCTTTATCATCCTGAAAAACAACCTCAGAATCAGAAACATCCCCAAAACATCGGTGTCCACCTGCAAATTCACTGTAAAGATACCGACTGCCATCTGGTCATTTCAACGTCAACCCCATGTTGTCGTATAAATTTGTTTGCCTCACTCACCATGCTCTTTAAAGGAGTTTTATTGTCTTTTCTAGTGTTACTTCTCTTTTTATGGTCATGTTTTCCTTACAGTCATCTGAGCTTTTCAAACTCCCAGTGATCCCAGAATTAGTTTCTTCTTTTTTAAGCCAACTTTTAGGCCTCTGCTTGAAGATTGCGTGCCCATGATGAAATTAGTTTATCTGCAACCACAACATCTATTTAAATACTTTTAGAGTCGTATCAAAGGGAGATTAGTTGTGTAAATATCAGTAGATGTGTTACTGGTGAAGAATAAATGAAGATGGCACAAAGCACAAATTTAAAAAAAAATCAGGCTTGCCTAAAAGAAAGAAGAAGAAAAAAAAACACTTTCAGGATGAATCTGAATATCACTGAAATTATGCAGCTGTAGCTTTAAACTTCTATAAAATCATAGTACAATATTTGAACATTATCTTTGCAAAGGCCAACAAAAGCTTCTTTTCCATTATCCCTAAAATTGCGCCAAATCTAAATATCGCAATAAAAAACTGGTAATGGAAACGCCTCCATTTTAAAAAAATTCTCAAATATCGCTAAAACTTTTTTACGCTCTCATGACGTNAAATTTAAAAAAAATTCTCAAATATAGCTAAAACTTTTTTACGCTCTCATGACGTGGTTGTGTAAACGTGTCGATATAGAAGTATAAAGCAAAAGTGTTTATGTTCATTCACATGTCACCAGACGTGACGTAGCGGGTCATGTGACCGGTTCCTTTTAAGTAAAGATGGCGCAGTACGTCTGGATGGAGAACACTGACATTTTTTTTACAAATAACTGAAGAGTAAAAATATAACCATCATCTTTAACAGCAAACAATGGCGAAAGCAGGAATCAGAAATTTCTTTCCTCCTCAAAGTGGAGTCTCGCAGGACGAGATTTTACGAGAATTACTGCTAACGCGCTAAACACCGTTCAATGGAAACACCTGCAAATCACAGTAATTTAAAGAAAGGAAAACGCAATGGAAACGCAGCTGCTGATCCCGTGATGCAGAACAAAGAAGCAGTTCTCAGTGCCCCCACATTTGGAGGCGTCAGGCTTTTAAAGGTTAAGAAAATAAAAGAACATCGTTAGCTGTTATGTGATAAATATGTTTGGGGTCATGTGCAATTTGTTTAATATTTTTAAGGGAACAAAACAGCTGAATTAACATCCTGAAAGAGTGGTGGCATCATGAGATGAATTGTTACAGCAGAGCTCTGACCGGTCAGAAAGACTCATCTATTTGTAGGCATGGACTTCAAAAATGGCTCCTGTTCATGAATTGTGCAGCAATCAGCATGTTTATTAACAGGTTGTTGAGTTACATAAGGCACTTTAGTTTTTTTTTCTTTCTGCTAACCTGAAATGAGCTCTGAATTTCTTTTGGAAGCAATAACATGATGACACCAGACAGACCAACAGGGAGTTGTGTGTCCCGCCTCTGTGTCATTATCACTACGATAAGCAGCTGATCTCGCCTAAGTCAAAGCAATTCAGTCTGAAGTGGACAGAAAAGCAGATCCTGCGTGAACTCGTGATAACTTCTGACTGCAAATGTCTTCCTCTTTAGGTAACGGCCATTTTGAAGGATGCAGGAGTGAATAACCTGTCGGTCCAGGTGGAGAAGGAGGCGTACTTCCAGCACATGTCCGGGCTCAGCACCGGATTTAACGAAGTCCTGGCAATGACGCAGCAGATGGAGTCCATGAAATACCTAAACGATGGGACGTGCATCATGTGACGTCCGTTTAGCGGGACCAAATGAAACTTTTTTTCTGGTGCGACCATCACGTTTTTCATGGAAATGTACAGTCTATGTGTGTTTTAAATAAATCTGAATATATTGGTTTTGATTTCTTGTCAGTCGTACGTTATTTCAACAGTTCTTAGTAGAAAGAGGAAAGAGAAATCTCAAAGAACATTCTTGCTTTATTTAAGCAATGAGCATTAATCTAATGCATATAAATGTGAAGGAAAACACAGTTTAACACCCTCTGTTGCTACAGTGCAGAGAGACATGCTGACTGTGACACAACTGATATGTGTTGCCCCATGAAAACAGATACATGAAAGGTTTCCTTTGTCCACACGCTCGGACTGACATAGAAGTCGGGGGTCGTCTGAAATGTGCAATAAAAACAAGTGAGAAATGTGGAGAAGTCATGCATCCTACGCAGCCGTTTGTCTCCTATTCAATCTCATTGGAGGTTCCCACGGTGGCACTGATGTCCGTCTCTGCAGAGGAAATGAATGCATCAGCAGCTGAATCCCTGATTCATTATCTCAATATCTTACGTAAGTGGCCTACCTGGGCAAGGTCCACCTTCCAAAACAATGTCATCTATGGCGATGTCGCTCCTTACTGAGGATCCTCTGGTTGCCTCAAAGACAAACTAGGACAAGGACACAAGATGACTTCAATTTAAAAGCTGTTTGATTAGAGGCAAACGTCTACAAATACAAGTTTGTACTTGATGTTACTTTTCCCATAATACAACAGCTTAACAACTGAAAGCCCAAATATTCCAGTGTGGACCCCTTTTTCCTTCAGAAGTGCCTTGATTCTTGGTGTCATAGATTCAACCAGCTGTTGGAAACATCCCTCAGACAGTTTGCTTCATGTCGACATGACAGCATCACATAGTTGCTGCTACACCCATGATGAGAATCTCCCGTTACACCACATCCCAAAGCTGCTCTATTGGGCTGAGATCTGGTGACTGTGGAGGCCGTTGAGTTGAACTGAAGTAATTCATTGTCCCACCAAAGCAGGAAATTCTTCCTTCATACACACTACAATACAAATGTTAATCATTGTGCAAACACATCAGACACAGAAACGCAATCAGCCGTCTACATGCAGCCTGCATGCTATGTATGTATAAGCTAATTAAATGTATTAGTAATTAGTTGACTACAGTAACCGCATTGGGAATAAAAAAGTCTAAATCTTATGGAGCCTTCCTTTGGATGGCAGAGCTGTAAAGTTAAAGTCTTTTGTTGACAGCTAACTAGCTTCTCCACCGTCTTCACCACCTTGTTCAATTTGTTCCTGTTTATTACTATCAAATGTCCAAACCACACAGAAATGTTACAAATAAGGATGCTCCGAATAAGACTCACATATACTTTTGGTAAACATTAGTAGTGAATTCAAACTGTTAGCCTCTGGCTGGATTGCTTACATATTTAATCTGTGTTGTTAGTGAAGCCCAGCTTATCATCTCTGTGTGTACCCAGATATTTTTAAACATTGGATTGTATCTACAGTCTGCTCAGAGTGAGGGGAGGGGGGCTGTTTGATTTAAGCTTAGCTCTTCGGTTTTAACATTAATTAGCAGAGAGCTACATCATTATAAAAAAGGCTCAATAATGCCATATCATCAGAATATTTAAAAAGTTGTCCAGTGAGCTCATTGTCATG
>CM047993.1:24349577-24360423 GCA_026261665.1 Melanotaenia duboulayi
TTTCTGACATATTTAGACGTACCTGTCTAGCACCAGCAATCATGCCACGTCCAAAGTCACTTAAATCTCCTTTCTCCCTCGTTCTCATACTCAGTTTGAACTTCAGCAAGTCGTCTTCACCTTGTCTTCATGACTAAATGTACAGAATTGCTGCCACGTGATTGGCTAATTAGATATTTGTGTTAAACAAGCAAATTGAACAGATGTACCTAATAAAATGGCCATTACACGCTATAATATATACACTAGTAAAGGCTTAAAGTTTAGCCCAGTTCAAGGAAACATTTAGGTTTAACACAGTGAAAGATTTGGGAACATCTGTTCATGGCAGCACTGATAACATATGAGTAGAAATTAATAGAAATTAATAGAAACCTTAATAGTTTTTTTCTGTTGATCCCAGATAATGTTAATTTTTCAGTCAGGAAACTCAGTCAGGTTTGCTAACATAAGCAGCCCTTATCAGGGCAGCAGCTTGTTTGAAGATGCAAAATAATGAGGGTAAAATCTATCTTTTTCCCAGCCTGCATCTCTCTCCGTGTTCGTCCAGCAGACGACCTGGAAACATAGTTTTGCTCATTTAAAACAAAGAGAGACAAGCCTCCTGAGAGAGCTTAGAGAGAGGAAGAGTCTTGCTTGTGACTGATCAGCTGACCTGATCAGACAATGAAAGTTGTTGCTTAGAGTAAAACATTCATTCATTCAATAAAACTCACATAATTTGTATTTTTCAATCTTCTCTAAAATACCTAAATATGAACTTTTCTATTAAAAAATGTGGGGGAAGGAGCTTTTTTCCAGTCTTGCCTGATGCTGTCTGTCACTCTTGAACTCGACTTGGGCCCTCAGCCAGGCGAAGCTCTGCTCGCGGCTCCGTTGCCACAGCAACATATCCTCTCCATCCTGGTTCATGAGAACTCTCAGCTTGCCGGTGCCTGAGCCATACATGTGGTAGTAGAAGCGCAGACACTGAGGCCCCCTGGCTCCCCTGAAAGGGCGGGACAGCAGCCGGACGTTCTGGCCGGGAAGCATGGACGACGCCTCCATGTACAGGTAGTAACCTGGCAAACGGTGAAAAAAGATGTTAATCTTTTTTATTTAATTTTTGTTTTTATTTTTAAATAGAATATTTATTTCTTTTAACAACAGTCAGTAAATATCTTGGAACTGAAGAGACCAGTTTCCAGACCTTTGGGAAAGCAATGTTCAGTTTGTGTTTGATATAGGATGATCAAACAGGATGATCATGATGCACTGAAAAGCTTTAACAGGTTTCAAGTTTCAAGTTGTTTTTTTGTCACATGGGCATGCAAGATGGCCGTGAAATGCAGTCCGGACAGCGTCTGGTTCGATGCCTCGCCATCTTGGATGGGTGAACTTTAGGCAAGTCAGCTCAGCACCCAACATATTCAACCATGAGGTCATGCTGTGCTGGGTGACTATGTAGTTCTGCATTGTTTTCAGAAATATGTTAGATCTTCCCTAAAAAACACATCATCCTGATGGGGGCATATGTTGCCCTAAAGCCTTTCTGCCTCTCCAGTTATGCACGTTCCCAGCTCCAAAGTGACAAATGCACCATCAGAGATGCAGGATCTTGACTTGAGTGATGAAAACAAGCTACACAGGCCCTTGTGTAGTATTGAGGAGGCAGCCCCCCCACCAACAACAACGGCAACAAATTCAAGCAGAAAAGTGTTTATTTACTTATTTTTCAAACTTCACCTAAGTTAATTTTAAACTATCAAGTTATTATTATCCAGAATTGATTTTTAGCTGTGTCCCATGCATACAGGGACGCCTTCTAATATTCTAATCTTTTAAAATAATGTAAGTTATATGATGTAACATTCAAAGACTTTTACATTAAGAAACAATATTATGAAATTGCTCAAATTTGGACTTTTTTTTCCCAGATTGTTTTCCAGATTGTCTTTATTTCTGAGACACTACCTCTCTAAGGTGCTCTTTTCACACTAATTATTTTACTGAATTGTTGTTAATTAACTTAATTTCTACAACATGCTCCTCTAGTTGTTGTTGTTGTTTTTTTTAAAACCACCATGTCCCTGGTCCACAGCGAGGTCTCCATGTATTTTGAATCTTTTAATATTAATATTATGATGAAATGTTTAGGAGTATTTAGTAATATTTAGAAATACTTACTAATTTTACAACAAAGGAATAATATTATGAAATTGCTCCAAAATTCTAAAACATAGTTTGTCTTTTTTTAGTTTGTTTTTTGTTTTTTTTTGTTTTTTTGGTTGTGTCATTTTACTGACTTGTTTAAATTGAACCTAATTAGTTGCAACATGACCCTCTAATAGTTTCATTTTAGGGCCATTTGCTATTTTAGCCTTGTGGCTATTTTTGTCACTTTAACACTAAACAGTAAAATTCATAATTTTATTCATAATTTCTAAAGCATGACAACTTTCTTGGACTTGTTATAATTTTGGGCTACAGAATTAGAACTGGGGAGATAATATGGATGGTATCCTCACCAAGACCAGTGGTGTGGTCCCCTCTGGGTCCGGTGTATGAGGTTGGGGTGGATCCTCTCCTCAGCTCCCAGTCGGCAGCATCGCCCTGTTTAGTCTGAGTGTAACCACACAGCCCTGTCTCAAAGTCGCAGTTTCCGGAGAGAGGAGACGACAACAAACCTGAGAGGAAAAAATTAAACTTTGTTGTGACTGTGCAGTCTCAAATCAAAACTACTAAGCAAATCATTCTGCCTTTCGCTGTGTTTTTAAATAAACAAACATTACAGTTGTTACCTGCTGTTAGCTCGCAGTCTCCGAGGCTCACGCTGATGTCGTCCAGAGCCACAGAACCACATTCCCAGAAGCTACTGCAGGTGCTGACGAAAGCCACCTGAACAGCAAAACTAACAGTGAGCAGCGGCCGTCTCATCAGTGTTTTCATTGTTGGCAACAACAAGATTTTTAGCTCTAGAAGGAGTTTGCTTTGGATGTTATTCATATCTGTTCTGACCTGTTTGTGAGATCCTCTTTTTTCAGTTATTTCTTTTCACATAATCAGTTCTTCTTTTGCATTTTCCTTCATCACTCCCTTAATATCTCTCTTTCTTCAGTCTTTAATGTTACACTTCCTCCTTCCTTTTCTCTGTGTTTTCTGATGTCAACATTCCCGTTTCTTCCCCTCTCACCTTGGAAGGCTGTGACGTCTGGAAAGTGACATCTGCCGCGATCCAGATTCCTCTGGATTTCTCCCCCAGAGTCCAGATCTTCTCTTGGCTGCCGCTCTGCTGCTGCAGCAGATAAACAGTCAAAGCCTGCTCCGTCTGGTTGAATCCTGCAATTTCCAGAGATATTTATGATCAGTCAGTCAGTCACAGAGATCCAAGCTGAAGATTCGCTCACACGTCCAGGACTTTTAAGATGCTGCTCACCCCTCAGAGAAAAGTAAAATCTCAGGCAGTACTTCATGTTCCCAGGCAGAGTTGGACCGGTTATGTGACTAACGTAGCCGGAGCGTGGGCCCAGTCGAGAGTGAGCCAACAGGAAAGATCCTGGAGGGGGAAGAAAGCCTTTATTTTCTTGCAAATTTTTCTCTTCCTCTGCTTACCATGAATAGTTCCATCGCTGCTTGCATCTGCTTGTAGTTTGTTACTGTTTGTCAGCTGCAAAGTTTCCTTTATGTAGCTGTCTTTGACATCAAAATAACGATTGTGACCAGTTTAAAAATCTAGATTTGTCTTTGAGTTCAACTTTTTTTTTCATAAATCACTTCATATGCAACTCTTCAGGATCTATAACAGGACTCTAAGGTGGTCTATCCAGGTCAAAATCATCAAATCCCTTTCAGTATTCCCACCTGACCCTGTGGTGTGGTCTCCATTCCTAAATATGTTGGGCTTCACAGACACTCTCCTCCATGATGACCCCACCCCCTGGTCTTGGGTATAGAGGCAAAAGCCTGAATCAAAATCACAGTTGGCGATGGAGGGGTCAAAGGTCGGCTCTGTGAAAAAAATCAATGAAATCAACATGTTCACAAACATTTTAGCAGCTCATCTTGTCTTGCATTAAGACCCAGCATTTACCTTTATTTCATCCCATCAGTGTTTGGATTTTCAGCCAGAATTACAGTACATAAGACATTTTTCTGGTGATATATGCATGGGAATGATGAGTGTCTGTGTCTGCAGCTCACCTGTGTCTGTGCTGCAAAACTCTGAAGTAAAGGAAATGTCATCAATTGCAACACGTCCACCGCTTGGACTGTTAAACGCCACTTCAAAGACCACCTAAAGGCTCAGACAGACACATGGAGACCCACACTCATAAAGGAAGCTGCAAACCATGCACACACATGTACATTTCAGCTTTTTTTTTTCTGCAAACTCGGTTGTATATTTTATTAAAAAAAAGACAATTCGAACTCCCTCTCAGTCCTTCTCAAGCTTTTAACAGGACATACAGTAGGAAATTAATTGCAACAGATGACATATTACTGTGTGAAATACTAAACACAGAACAGGATTCAACAGTTTGTAGAGCCAGCTTTTAGTATATGAAGTCAAAGTAATGATTTTTCCTATGATGTTTCTGGGTTTGATCAGATAATTGTAATAATTGGATCAACATGCACTTAAGAAACACGATGTTAGAGAACCCTGGTCTACATTTCCAGTCAATTATCAAATTTATATCTGAGTACCTACGTATGTGGTGACACAAGACTCAAATTTCCTGCTATTTCTGGTCTTTGTTGAATATGAGGCCCCCACAATCTTAGTGTTAGATGTGGTAATGTGGGAGCCAATAAGTTTGCAAAATTGTCTACACAGGAAGATTTTATTTTGTTTTTGCTTTTGTTTATACTCAGGTTTCTCTTTTTCCTTTCCTCCATACTTACATACATGCAAACTTACACATGGCATTAATGCTAAAACATATAATTGACAACAAAGTGATCAGTTTCTAAACCCAGGAATGCTTTATAGCTAAGAAAGCAACTATGTAGTGTTTAAATAGAGAATTGGTGCTTCAGAGTCATCACACATACTGACCTGTACTGAATATGGTGCCTTCAGGTCCACCTGTACAGGTATCCATTCTCCAAGAGTTTCGCTCCAGTTGTTCTGGTCTTCTGACTCAGCCTTCCAAAGCTCCTGGTACTGGCCCAGGCGGTCCCGGGTGAACATAGAGAACAGGTTACCTCTGTCCTCACTGCGCTGATACTGAAAACTCAAGCACCCAGACATCGGCACCGTTGTCATGGGAGAGGCAAGTTTGGCCACCTCTTTGGAAGTCTTGGTGTAGACGGAGTCCACGTACATGTAGTGACCTGGGAAAAACTCCAGGATGTCACTGATCTGAGAGTTTCTGGTTTTACTCGTAACCTGCAAGGAGTTACTTGTTGATTCAAAGGTTAACCTGGGAACAGAGCTTCACAGATTCAGACTGGCTTTGTCCCATGTGATGGCTCCCAATGCTTTTAAATGACTATAATTCAAACTGAAGATGCTCCTAATTACATGTTTGCAGCTCTGAAATCTACTATAATGTGTAGGTTTGTCAATCCAAGTCTGAAAAAAGAAAACCTTCTGGTTGCAATTTGAATGAAGTTGTCCAGATCATCCTGCTGAAGCAGCATCAGAAGATGCTGCACTGTGGTCATAAAGGGATGGACATGGTCAGCAACAATACTCAGGTAGGCTTTGTTTAAACCATGTTCAGTTGCTACAAAGGGACCCAAATTGAGCCTAGAAAATATCCACCACACCATACACCACCAGCTGCCTGAACGAGTAATAAAAGGCAGGATGGATCCATGCTGTAATGTTGTTTCTACCTAATTCGGACCTACCATCTGAATGTGGAGCTGAATATAGAGACTCACCAGACCAGAGCTTCTCCACCTTCTATTGTCCAGTTTTAGTAAGTCTGTGTGAACTGTAGCCTCAGTTTCCTGTTCTTAGCTGACAGGAGGCACTCAATGTGGGGTGATCTGCCGCTGTAGGCCATCTGGTTCAAGGCTGGACACACTGCCACATTAAAGTCACGTAAATTCCCTTTTCATTCAGATGCTCAGTTTGAACTTGTCCAAGTTGTCTTGACCATGTCTACGTGACTGAATTCATTGAGTTGCTGCCATGTGATTGACTGATTGATTAGCTATTTGTGATAAGAAGCGATTAAACAAGTGTACCTAATAAAGTGACTGTTGAGCGTAAATGAAGTGATTAAAAACTCCTCTGTATGAAACAGTGATGGTCTAACTCACCTGTCTTGTTGTGGTATGTGTGGTCATCTGGCATATCGTTGTGGAGGTGCTGGATCCCGCCTCCTCCCACATACCAGTTTACATTTACATTCCACTGGTTATTGTATCCACACAGGTGAGTCTTCTCAAAATCACACTCTGGAGGCAGACAAATTAAAATGACGTAATTAACGGATCTGCCATGAAGTATTTGTAAGAAAAAAGGTTTTTGTGGTGTTGTAACTTTAAAGTGTGTCAAGTGAATCTGGGTGTTTTAGGAACAGGGAGCAGATGGTGTCTATCAAAACATAGGCCCACATATGTGGATGATGTTTTCCTCTCAGGAAAGATGTGTGTGAGAAACATATCAAGTCACCAACCCAGGCAGTATCCAGGGCTGATGTGGATCTCATAGATGGCCACGCTGCTCTCAGCAATCATTCCAGGTTTACCTTCTATGACAACCTAGTCAAAAACACATGTTCAGTTACCCCATAACCATCTATAACGACTGACACGAGAATGACAGACCAAAAGGTTAAAAAGGTTGAGCGCAATATGCGGAAAAGTGAGGTAGTGTTCAAAGCTCTGCTGAGAAGCAGACTGGCTGTAAAACTTGTTAAAATACAAGGTCACACCTTTATGCGTTTGGACAAACGGAGAGAGCTCATAAAAAAATATTATCTCAAAACATTCATTTTGCTGCTGGTAATAGGCTGATGAGAATGAACACTCAAACAGTAAATAAGGTAGTCAAACAAAAATATAAAGACAAAAAAACTACATTCAGAGTGACATATAAGCTAAATCTGTTTTTCTCTGAGTCTCAGTCCTGAAAACAAGATAAGATGATTTGTGTCAGATGAAGAGGTAGTTTAATTCACTGAGATTTCCATTACATTTTAATAGCTAAACATAATTTTATTTTTTCAAGTAATTTTGAATTCAAGAGCTTTTTGTTCTAGCTTTGTGATATGCTTGTGTTTGAGCTTACGTGAGCACGTCGGAGCTTAACAGAACACATACTTCTGCTAAACACTCCAACTTTTCTAACTGTTGTGTGTCACTTTGGACAAAAATCAAGTTACACGGGCTGTTAGTGTAAACTACGACTACGATAGCCTTAGCAGACTTTAATTAAAAACTGTAAATGAAAGAAAACAAGTTCAGCTATCTTTACTAGTGCTATTAAATGCATAAGTGTTTTTAAAGTTGATTAACCAGTAATAACTTTGACTTGTTTAACCCATACACCAAAATGAATAGAAAAATAAATAAAATTGTAATAATTTCTTTCAGTCGTCTAATAGTCAAAACTTAAAGAACATTTATTTTTGCTCAAACAGATAGCTATGTTAAGCTATGCTAAGCAAAGCTAAGCTAGCTATGTTCAGAGAGATATATAGCTAAGCTACGCTAAGCTATTTTTGTCCAGACAAACAGCTTAGCTAAGCTTTGCTAAACCAAGCTAAGCTATCTGTGTCCAAAGACTCCAGCTGTCCTACAACTCTTGAAAAAGCAAACAATTGCTTCTCTTTCTGTTAAAATCTAGTTTTGAACAAACTTTTTAGGCAAAAAAAAAAGTAGATTTTTGTGAGATTTGAAGGCTGTATGAATTTCTGGTGTTGACAGAAATTAAAAGGCAGAGCACTTTGGCAGCTGGTGTTAAGTTTGTACTGCTGACACATTAATTTTTTCAACTTGGTCCACACTGTAAAATGTTTATGTGCTGAGGGGCCCCTGTGCACATTACACAGCTCTGGCACCATCATGTAGGTTGCAATCCTGTCAGAGTCTGTTCTGCCACAGGATATAATATAAACATGTCCTGCACTGTTCCCAGAGTGTTTAGATAATGATAACCCACTTCATAATGAGCTCAATTTAGCATGCATGTGTAATGTCAACCTATATCTATCTTTTCAACAACAAAATGGAATATTTTCCATTTCATCTGTTTATTTCCAATTATATTAATTAATTACGTTGTTAAGATTAGTCAGTAACAAGATAAATGAGCATGGTGCAAATATAAGTCAAAGGTTTGGGCACACCTTCCTGTTAAATTTAGGGGAAAACTTTTGACTGGTAGGATAAAAATAACTGCTTTATTTTCAGATTATCATTATAAATGCTTCCTGTTTTTCTGCACCGTCAAGCCCAAAAATCCTCTTACACAATGTAATAGCTAATAATCAATTCAGTCTCCTCAGAGGATAATCTTTTTCTATTTATTTATTTCTTTATGTTTTGCTCATGACAAGCATTTCACTTTTAGTATCCTTGAGCTAAATATCACTTTGTTTGTATCAGGCTGGTCTCCTAGTGAAACAAAGATGATATCTAAGTGTTTTACCCTGAACGGTTCAGTGCTGTTCGGCAGATCCATGCTTGAGATGACCCAGCTGTCGGAGGGTGCTTGGCTGCTCCACAGAGGCTTGTCAAAGCTCTTTCCTTTGGTACGCTGCAGGACCTCCACACTTCCTGACTCTGTGATCTGGTAGACAAGCCTCAGGCAACTCCAGTCTTCATGCTCTAAAACTGGACTCAGCAGAATTCCTGCTATCGCTCTCTTTGGACCAGTACCCGAACCTGTGCTATCATCCTGTTCTTCATTCATGGCTGCATCCACTGCAAGAAAATGACCTAAAAAAGAAAAAGAAGTTGCGGATTTTATATGAAACTCCAAAATTTCAGTTTCTTTGCATAATACTTTTCCCCCAAAATATGGCTCCATGTTTACTTTGTCAAAGGGAATTCTTGGTCCAACACAGAAAGTAAATAGCTAAAAAAATGCATATGCTTAGTCCCTTGTTAGACCTAAATAAAATATAAACAAAATATGGTACAGGTCTCTCATTGCTTTGAACAATGCAGAACATAAATGTGATAAAAATAAAATGTTGTATCAATATTTGAAGCAAGATTTCAGATCAGGATTTATAACAAAGTAAAAATCTCAAACTTGGTTCAAGATTAAATCCTCCTTCACAAGTCTTCTAAGCTTCAGGGGCTTTTGAGCTCTCCATGCTGCTCTGTCATTTATTATTTGTCTCTGTGGAATGCTCTGCTGCCCAGGGGCTCCCCACAGTATATCCTGACAAACATTCACAAACATTCACACTGCTCATTTCCCCTTCAATTTGGAAGAAATCTAAATGTGCTTTTCTCCTCTTTGCCAATAAGCTGCAGTCATTTGTACATTATTTGTATGCATCAAACTATCATCCTATCTTAATTTGGATCTGTGTTATGGTTCTCCACAGATTTAGGAAAATAAGTAAGAACTTAAAAGTGCTTGAATGTATTTGACATGACTTCACCTCTCTGCTGCACAAACCACAGAATTGGAAAAAAAGACTAAGAGAGAAAAATCAAGGCGAACCGAATGCACCACAACTGCACCAACTAGCCTGACCTTTTAACAAGCCTGCAGCAATAGCAACAAGGATGGAAACAGGAAAGGAGAAATTAAGTTGATGGACGAGACATGCTGCAACAGTAGGGCAATACTCAGACAACTATGGGCAAGAAATATGCCAGGGAAAAAGTCTTAAACAGACCTAAACTGGGTCAGATTCTCAATACCATAGAGATGCAGAAAGCTGCCAGTTTATGCAGTTTAGTGAAGTACTTGTAAATGTACTTGTACTTCACTTAGATTCCTTTTGTTACTCCCCTTTTAATTCCATTCCATGAAATCTAATTAGTCATAAATTTTCAAAAAGGTCATTAGTGACAAACCAAAAAATGGATTATTGATAGAAAAATAATAGTATAACAATGCAGCATAGTAACTACACATTATTTGCAGCTGAATACAAGATAGACCAAACTGAGCAGCATCTCAACCAACCACAAACGTATAATGTTTCTATGTGAGTAATAATAATCTACTTTTTTTTCAATAATACTTAAAAAGGTGTTTCTGTATTGTTGTATTTATCTTCTTTCTTCTAGTTATGCTGTGATTGGGATAGTTTTAGGGATCTGCAACCTTGTCATGAGAACTGGTAAAACTTTACAATTATAAACATGTACATGTTTCTTGGAGCATAACATGGAATTTTATAAAAGACTAAAAGTGTTAAATCAGTCTTCACATTTTCAGTCTCGGCCTTTTTGAGTTTCATTAAATACTTTCAGGACTGCATGGTGGTGTGATGGTTAGCACTTCCACCTTATTGCATGAAGATTCCTAGTTTGATTCTTGGCTGCAACCTCTTTGTATGGAATTTGTATGTTCTTTGAGTTAATGTTCAGGAGGTTCTCTCCTCCAGCAGTCCAAACACATGCATGCTGTTTGGATGCAACGCGCCATGTTTGTTAATTGACACTTAGAGTGAATGTGGTCATATATGTTTGTCTCTGTTAAAGATGGAGAACTACTTTTAAAGTATGTTTTACCATTTTTATTTTAGGATATGATCATGCTTTTTCTTTTCCACTATATCATTTAAAGTACTCTAAAGAGTTTGTTGTTTATACATAGAGGTGAGTAGCTTAGCTTAGCAACAGCTAGGTTTTGCTAAGTTACCCTAGCTTGGCTGGCTATCTTTAACGCTAGAAAAATACACTCAGAAGTTGAATTATTATTATTATTATTATTATT
>CM047993.1:24360504-24377527 GCA_026261665.1 Melanotaenia duboulayi
CATTGTCACATGGCAAAATTATATATAAAACTTTGTGGGTTTGGATTGCAATAAAAGAAAAATGCATCCATTCATAAAGCACTTTTGGTTAACGGTCTGCACTTATGTAGCACTTTTCTATCATTTTGGCCAGTGTTAACATCTGTAATCATACTTTTCATAAAAATGAATCAGTAATTGTAAAGGTTGTTCTACTGTACATTCTCCTGTATATTAAATGAAAAGTGGTTAAATTTCAGGATAGTTTTACATGAGCTTCGGTGAAATACTATACATGTTCCAACGTAAACATAACCTTAACCCCTTGAAGCATTCAATCAACATGACGAGATCCTGTTTACTGGTTCACCAAGAGGGATAGGTCTCCAGACATTTGAAGCTTGATCCATCTCAGTACACTTTGCATAGACTTCACCTCCAACACAGAAGTTTATGTCTGTATTTGACTTGCACAACAAGTGACAGTTTCTTCAGCAGAGTAATAACAGTAATAAAATGCATGTTCTGTGCTAATGATGCAGCTGTTGGTTTTGATCAGGCTACGACATTGCTTTGATATGGGTGTGTAAAGCACTCATTCATATCAGCTGCAGTACCAACCCCTTCGGGAATGCCTAAATGTGTTATTTCACTGACTCCAGATGTTCAGGGATGCAGGAATCAATGCAGACCAGATGGGATTCTTTTTTTTACCAGAGTTTAGTGGTAGAGCCAAAAGAAGCACAAAAAATGTCACTAAAAGAGCCTTGAATCTTCAGTCAGTACAAAAATAAAATCTAAAATGTTTTTTTTAAACATCTGATAAATAAAGATGAAGTTAAGCATTTATTAAGTACCATCTGTGTGCAGGGTCCAGCTTGTAAAGTCTGGATCCGACATATATCCGCAGGTGCTGGATTCAAAGTTGCATGAGCCTGGCAGCAGCTGGTCGTGGGCTTGGATGGTGGCTTTGAGTGCAGGAAGAGAAAAAGAGAGAAGAGACATTACAGAGAGACAGTGGTTAGTATGAATCACCGCAACTGCCATAAAAATAAAATAAGAGAAAAAAAAAAAGCTCTCAATCACCAGCACAGGCACAACCGTTGCTATGTACTCACCAACAAACATTAAGAGGTAGAATCGCAGCATTGCAGCTTTCTGTAGTTAAAAAACAATCTCAAAGGAAATAAGGGAAAATTAAGAAGTAACTCTTGCATCCACAGAGAAGAAAAAATTCTAAAAGTTGCAAATAAAGTTTGCTTTTGAAAACTTCTCTTGTGTTTGTTGTCTGAGTGTCTCTCCAGCTCACAGACTGGCAGCACACTGCAGACACTCTGCAGGGAGGAGGAGGAGGAGAAGAAAGAGAGCGAGAGGTTGGAGAGGAAGAGGAGGAGAAAAGAAGGTGAATGAGCTGATGGGAAGCCAGTGAGGACACAGGGGAAAGACAGAAAAGGAGGAGTGGGGAGAGAAAGGAGGAAGAGGTGTGTTTGAAAAGGCCATCCAATAAAGCTTTATTTAAAACAACCACCCTGGAGCAAAGTGCTCTTCAGAATATTCAAATAGAGGCCACAGATAGCAGTCATAAGAGGCACATGACGTAAGATAGAACAAGTTAAAGAGATAAAACAGCAAAAGTAACTCACCATAACGTACCACACACAGCAGGTAAAATAAGTATTAAACATGTCACCATTTTTCTCAGAAAATATATTTTAAATGTGCTATTGACATGAAATTTTCACCAACGAATTTACTTAATACTTGGTAGAAAAGAATGTGTTGGTAATATCAGCTTCAAGACGCCTCGTGTTTAGAGAAACTAGTCACATGCATTGCTCTGGTGTCATTTTGGTCCATTCTTTCACACAAACAACCTTTAAATCTTAAATGCTGCTTGGGCCTCCTCTGTGAACTCTGAGCTTTAGTTATTTCCAGATTCAAGTCTGGTGATTAGCTGGGCCAGAGAAATAACCCTTTCTCTGAAACCAAGTGACAGCTACCATGGCTGTGTGTTTTCTGAAATATCCACCCTCATTTCATCTTCATCATCTTGGTAGATTTTTATTAAGATACATTTTTCCATTCATCTTTCCTTCGGTTATATGAAGTTTACCAAAAGCAGCCACATACCATGATGCTCCCACCTCCAAACTTCACTGTTGGTATGGTGTTTTGGGGGTGATGTGCATTGCCACTTGACCTCCAAACATGGCATCCAAAGAAAGAAATTTTGAACAATTTTGAAATTTATGGTGGCCGTGCCAATCAATCAATCATTGTTCCCTTCTTCCCTTCTTGTTTAATTACACAAAACTTCATTTTTGAACATCTAAGGTTTTATTTCTTTACTTGTGTGTTGGTTATTACCAACATCATGTCAGTAGCACCTTAATAAAAAGGTTGATGTGTTCAATACTTATACACTGTACATCAAATCGAAATTTATTAAAAGTCAAAACTTTTTGAACATTTGATTCCACAGATTCCTCCACTAGTTCGGCCTTTGTCTATCTATTTGTAAAATTTTTTTGCACAAGTTAAAACTTTTACCAATGCAATCTATCAGGAATACATACAGTAACCGAGTAAGCCTTTTAGAAAGCTAATAATTTTCTGCATCAGCACGCTGGCTTTTAATTCACACTGCGATAAGAGAAAAAATATAGAAGAGAGATATAAAGACAATAATATTCTCTAACACAATATCTTTTACAGTAACAGTAAATTAAGTCTTGAACTTCACTGCGTTCACAGCTTTCCTGGTGGAAAAGAAAACATGGTGACCATATGTATGGAAACTGGACTGTAAGCGGAGATCAAAGAAATTGGATCACATTAGAAAGAGGTAACAATAGGAGATGGTGGATTTGAAGAATTTAAGGTATAAATTCAGACTTGCCCAGACAGGCATATCAGTATTCAGGTTTCCTTTTGCAAATTTTAAGAAATCTTATGAGCTTCTAAAAAACTGAGGTCCCCTGTTCGAGGACTTTGAGAACACATGGTGTCAAAATAGCCATTTTGAGCACCTTACCTGAGCTGTCCTTACACTGCAACATCACTCCCTTATAACTCCAACACAATGCGGTGGTTCCCATGGTAACTGCTTAGAAAAGGCTCAAATAACACAATTAAAAAGTGCTTCAACTCCTTGGATAACAATCTGAAACAATCAGATTGCATCTTTGAGAGAAGGGTTCCAAAACTCAGAGGGGCCAAAGGATCAAAGGGGGGCCAACTCAGTATCATTCATTCATTCATTCATTCATTCATTCATTCATTCATTCATTCATTCATTCATTCATTCATCTGTACCTCTTAGTCCATTATGGGTCACAGGTAAACTGGAGCCTATCCCAGCATTTGAGTAGATGAGAGGCAGGGTACACCTTGAACAGGTCACCAGTCCATCGCAGGGCCAAAGGGGACCACAATATCAGATAGGTGATTTTAGGGCATTTTCACTTGGCTCAGCTTGGAGATAGTGGGCTTTTTAATTAGAATCCTAGTTTGCTCGGAAAGTCTGCCTCATTTGGGAAATTGTAATGTGTAAAGAAACTCTCAAAGGGATCAAAGAAGTGGACCTAGTCCACTTACAAATGTGAATCTCTAATCTTCAAGTGGACCAAATACGAGAAGCGGACTACAAAGCATAGTGCATGGCGGATGCAGCGCATGGCATCGTGGGTAAACAAATGGTAAGAGGGGAATATGTTAATCAAAATGTCCGATTTGTTTCAGTAGTGCAGCATGAACACAAACTCAGTCCAGAAGAATGTCACATCCCCCCCCCCCAACTGAACCAAGCTCCTAATCGTACCAAGTCTAGTAGACTATCCTGGTGTGAATGCACCCTTTGTCACAGGAAACAACCTTGTGAATAACTTATTCCCTCTGCACCAGGGGTGGCGCTGCACCAATTACTGAAGGTGTATTCACACCTCCTAAACATATTTCGAGGCACTTTTCGAGGAAACGAACCAGGCTCCGATGAAGAACGGCTGGTGTGAATGCTTAATGTTATGGCTTTCCAAAATGGGTTTTTCCTTGTTGACTGGTGAAAATTGAACAAGCAAACTTGCAGCAAATCTACCACAGAACTAGTTTTGTTTATACTCATTCTTTTCAAATATCATTTTTAGATCAATACGTCTGTGTCCACATATTAGAAATGGAGGGCAAGAGTTGAATAAAAACACATATTTAAGACCCCCTGTGGATTGTTGGAGCTCTAGTTTTTAAGGTGAGGCCTGAATACACAACAGAACTAAAGCATATTTCATTGACCAACAGAGTAAAAACATTTTGCAATCCTGTAAAATATTTGCACTGGCTTCAGCTTTGAACAGCTTGTAAGCTTTGTATGTTTGAGAACAGGAAAGAAATGCTGCAGTCACTGCACACAGATGTCCTCGTGTGATTTAATCCTGTCTGTTAAAGGATAGATGTTCAGTAGTAAAAACTAATAAATACCATCACTTGATTAAAACTGTAATATAACAGAACCTATCAAAACAAATACTACATCTGTTTGATTCAAGAGGTATTGGAGAAGCTCTTCAGTGAATGTTATGTGCTTGGCAATCCTTTAAAAATAGTCCTGGTTGTGTTTTTTATTACAGATGCAGCCTGGTTCTGGCAAACGGGCCTCCCAGTTGAAAAGGGTGACACACAAAGCAACCATATGGAAATATCCTGTCCTTAAAAATCTAACTCAAATGCAAGGAAAGAACTAGGATTATCCTATGTTGGAAGAAAAATAATAAAAGTATTGGACAAGCGATAATGGAACAACTGATCCTGACCACATTCAGAGCCGTTTCCATGCAGAAAGAGGGATGAAAGTGAAAAGCAGAGGAGGAATAAAATGGAGCTTGCTGGATATGGAAGAACAGGCTTTGCTGTATTCTTCAGAGATATGACTCTCATACACATTTGTGTTCCATCTGTCAGATACGCCTCTGTCTTTTTCTCCTTCTCTGGTTGTTTTCGACTCGGTCAGCACTCTGCTTTCCTCTCTCCAATGGTCATCAGCATTTTAACAAGGATCCACGAACAGTTTCAGAGCAGATGGGAGGTGAATTCTCGCTCTGACTGCAGCCATCACTCTGAGATCCTGACTCACTTTTCAGCTGGTTTTAGACAAAAAATGACTCAAAATAATGAGATCAAAGTGCAAATTCAAACAGTGATAATAGAAGACAAAGTGCAGGAATTACTTAAAATAATCGATTAGAAAGGATTCATCCAGCACTTTACAGACCATTTTAATTTTCAACTGCTTCAAATTTCCATCTTTATCCATCACTTATCTGTTTAATTTCCTGGCTGTCTGCACCTGTGTAAGCAAGAAAAGCTTCAATAAAAACCTGAAGGTTGCCTCATGCGGTGCATGCGGAGGTTATTGTTTTCATGATGAAACAGTTATATTGCATACTCCCCTTAGTATGTGTTTTACTGCCTGAGGCATTTCCAAGTGAAATCCCCTCTGGCCCTCCACCCTTCTGCTGGGAACACCCCAGACCACCACCACTGCTTGGAAAACTTGGACCTACATTGTAGTTATTGAAGTTTTAATGCTGTTACATGTTTGTCAAAGGAAACTAGTTTTGGTAGAACAAACCTGACCCAGATGATGCACTTATACTGATTCTGTTTGGGTGTAAAGGTAACAGAATCACCTTTCTTGGCAATTTTTCCTTCCTTATTGCCTTACAATTTGAAATTATAATGATGTATGGGTGTTTTTTTTATCATTTTATTATACAACATACTTACAACCTTGAAGATGATTTTACGAGCTTGAATAAAAACAAATGGACTTCTGTTTCTTGGTTCTTGAAGACGTTTCACCACTCATCCAAAAGGCTTCTTCAGTTCTGAATGGTTATTGTTTATCTGGTGCATGTAATCTATGCCTCTTCGCCAGTGGCAAAGCCTAGAGGCAAATAACTAGTAAAGATTCAGCAGCACAATCAGAGCATGAAAGTCCGCTATTATTGTTGTTTTCATGGTTTTTGTAGGTCTAAACGGGGCCTGACTGAGCAAGTGTAAAATGATGTAAGACATCATCACCAAAAAATTCCAGTTCATGATTGTAGAGACAGGATTTGCCTCATGTTTGAACTTCTTGGGGCTTCACAGTAAGTAGCCTTTCATTTGTCTTGTTTATGTGGGTAATTTCGTCCGTTTTCAGGGCCCTCGCGGATGTGTACCTTATTAGAATAAACTGAGTAGTACCACCAGAAAGTGTGGGGCAGTGTTGAGCAGGGCAGCTGATCTCCACTGTCACCATGTTTGCTGTTGTCTGAAGCTGGCATGGGAACTCTGAACACTGCACTGCCCTCTGGTGGATGTATTGGCTACCAACCATGCCAATGCAAAGGAAGTATAAGAGCAGAGCTCAGCTCTGTGGAATGTAAGGTTTATGGTGCTTCTATTTATACTCTTTTTGTTTTTCTTCTCTCATTTTTTAAGACTCTTCCTATTTATCATTTCAATTAATTAATTTAAAGGTACAGTGTGTAAAAAGTACTGACATCTAGTGGTCAAAATGGGCATAGCAGTTATTTCAAATGACAAGCACAGTTGTGAATGGATGGTGGCCGTCAGTGGCCAAAATTCTTTCAGACATAAACATGTTTTCATCTGTTAGTGGATCTAGTGGCTTCTGGCAGCGATCCCCAACCCTTGTCCTCAAGGCACTCTACCCTGCAGGTATTAGATGTTTTCCTGCTGCAACACATTCATATTAAATGGATCTCTGACAAGCTCTACACAAGTCTGCTAATGAGCCATTAATCTGAGTCAAGCGTGTTGCAGATGTGGAGCCACAGCAAGTAGATATAAATGGTATAAACTTAGCATTTATCTTAGTGAAGTTATCCAAATAAAAAAAGTTTTTATTGACAGCTTACATGATTTTTTACTGTCATTGATTGTTGATTTTGTTACATGCTGCACCTTTAAGTTATGTTGTATAGGTCCATTACAAACTGTATCAAATAAGAAATTGAGAAATATCAAAGAAAAAATTCAGTTAAATTTCAGGTCGCTAGGCAAAAACATCCAAAAAATATTCTAATCCGAATACAATGGTGACTCGGAAGTCAGTCTCAATATTATAAAATGTAGGCTTTGACCAACAGTAGATGGATCAGCTGAAATGTAGATGCATCTTTCAGGTTCTGTGTCAGGTCTTTACTGGATTTGTTTCTATAATAATGAAGATCCGGTCTGGGAAAAACACGTTTATTTCCTAGACAGGACACATGCCGGCTCAACAGAGAGGCAGATAACGCACTCTAGGGGCCGGATGGAAACCCAAATCAACTAGCACTGTTCCAGGGTATGTTGTTCATCTGCTGTAGCCAACTTTCAGGTCTTACGTCTTCTTTTGTCCAAATTTTGAAGGACAAGCTGCACGTTTTGCTGACACACGTTTTCAGCTCATAACTCTTTGAGAATCACTTTGTTGGTGGAAAATTACAATTTTCTGTTTGTCAAACCGTTATATTTGTGGTATTTTTTATGATCGCACCAAAAGAGAATGTGCACACATTATGTGTATTTGACACAGTCTGCTTGTAACAAAATGCCCTACAGAGAAAATTCTTTGCTTGGCTGCAGTTTGCAGCCAGCGTTTAAATTAACAGCTTTTAGAGACCTTCGGAAAGTCTGGAAAACTATTGCACAAGACCATTTTAAAAGTTTACAAGAAAGTAGCTGAAAGCAGTATATAAAGAAATTATGGATGACATTTTGCAAAGAATAATGATTGTTTAACTCAACTTTTTATGATTATCTGTCAACCAAGACGGGTGAATCGCTCTGCAGACTTACTCTGCCCCATTATTTTCTCATTTGTAAATTAATAAAGACAAGGCAAAAATTGTAAACTGTAAATGATGTACCTGCCAACTTTTGTGTCATACAAGAGGATGTGTAAGAAAACTGCTCCTCAAAAATAAGGAATTTCTCCAGATAAACAAGGGACAAAGAGCAGAAGACTCAAGGCAGGGAAACATGGATATAAATTAAGGCCACTGGTTATCTTCATGATGAGAAAAAACCCAGCAATGGGCCATGATGAAACATTAATGTGTGTTAATTTCAGTACTGGTTACTTTCAGTCTGTGCTCAGTGTGGGCTGTGTGACACGCCCGGTATACATTCATTCATGTATGCAGAGAGAGAAACACAAATTATTGATGTGTTCTCTGCAAATAGACCAGCAGTGACCTGAACTCAGAGGATGAAATATAGACTGTGAGATTGACAGATTTCCTCTGATGCTGTCTGACGGCCTGATTCTGTATGTTACTCTCCATGTTTTGGAGTGTTTTGATCATCCTGGGACACCTTGATCTAAAAGTTCACATCGTGTGTGTCGGAAACTGAGCCGGCTGTTTGTGTGGGATCAAAGATGGGTGAGATGGTACAGATTGGATGCCATGGTTACTCAACACCACCCTGCATCACATACTGTTGTCACGGTAACAGTTGCAGGAATGAAAGGTGCATGTGACGTAGATGAGAAGGCCCAGCAGTGTAGACACAAGCTGTATTGATCTGTTCTGCTTTGAATGACACCAGGTTGTGACTGGATCATACCAAGAGCACCACCGGCAGCAGCAGCGCCCTTTTACTCCTCCGATGAATCCATCCTACATAGGCTATTATTAGTTACTGTATTGTTTGAGTATTGTTATTGCCAATAAAAACTTGTATGTGATATTTACTCAAAAATGTAGCAAAAAAGTAGAAGCTCCATCCAAATTTACCTTCAAATCTGATTTTAAGCAACGAAATTTAACCATTTAGAATGAATGCAGCCATATTATTGTGTTATAATCAGCACGAAAACATGATATGACCTGATAAGAGGGGGATTTTGATTTAAAACTGTCTATAAACAAAGACAAAAGCTGAAAATGAAGATCCAGTGATGATACAAGGAAAACAACTTGAAGCGTTTCATGAATTTAAATCTCTAGGTGTTTTATTTTAATTAAAAACTCTGCTTTAAACAACAAATCAAGAACAATTTGAAGAGAATTAAATTTACATGCTCAACTTTAGATATATTAGAATCAACACATGAATCAGCTGACTTGTATTTCAACACAGTATGCATGTCACATACGACCTACTGTATGATAAACTGGGCACTGACATGAAAACCATTGTAAAACCAGTAGAAAAAAAAACCCATCATCAATGTGGTATCTTGAAAAATAAAATGATTTATTAAGCTGAGAAAATCTGATTAAATATGCAGATTTTTTTCCTGGTTTTCAAAATCCTCCACGGATTTGCCTCCACTCCACTTTAGTAGACATAGGGATGAACAGCACCAACATTTTTCCCTTTCTATTCGGTACCATTAGGTTATGGTACATTTTCGTAGCAATACTTTTTTCCCCTTTTTAGGAAAATCACACAACTGTACATTTACATCCATGGCAATATTAATTACATATAAAATGCTGAAAGTGGAAAAAAATGTTCTTAAAATTGTATTAAAAATAATTACTGTATGCAGTTAAGTAAAATTAAGTGATGCATGATGTTTAAAGGTGCCGTGTCTAACAAAATCAAAGGTCCCTGATCAATAAATGTAATTTATCATTAAAAACTGTCATTCTATTGGTATCTAATCACTTTGCCAAAATAACTGATGTGGGTTTTTTTTGTTTGTTTGTTTGTTTTTTTTCTTTTAGAAAGAACCATTTATGTCTAGTTGCCCTGGGCCTATGTGTATTTCTGCTGCCATATCTGAATGGACAAACAACTCTGTGTGTGAAGTGAGAACCCTCTGAGCTTTCAAACTGCTGCACCAGCTTTTTTCAATAGGAGCACCATTTGGGATAAGGGACACGGGCGGCGGGGAACATTTCTTAGCAAAGAAATGGCTATTTGGACACTCAGCCTTCGGTATTTACTTCTGTTTACATGAAATCCAGCTGGTACAACCTGATGAAAATAAAATAAAATGGAAAGTTGCAGCCACAAGGAAATATAAGCCATAATTACCCACTTTATTTCTTATAAGATGGTCCAGTGTATTCTTTCCCAAAGCAAATAATAAAGAAAGGACTGAGGCTTCTTTCCTTAGAATTTAAAGAATTTGACCAGCTCTTATTCTCACTGCCACTTAGATATTTCTAGGTCATTTCACTCAGTAAGAAGAGCAATAAAAAACTCTTCGAGCAGAGCCAAGGTCTTTTAAGCAGTCTTTTTTTTTTACTTTTTTCCTCTTGAAAAGCACAAGATACTAACAGTAGAGACTGTGAATGTATCTTGTACTATGTTTCATGTAGGGATGGAAGCACAGTCTTGTAAGAAGTTCTCTCATTTAGCTTGTTGTTAGATCCTATTGTCTTTTCTAAAAATAGTCTAATCTAGTGGAGAAAAAGAAGAGATAGAGGCAAAAAAGGGGAGTGGGTGTGTGGTCCATGAGTCAAGGAATAAAGTATGCAACATGATAATTAACGTTCAACCCTTTTGGTGCATAAAAGTGAACAAAGTCTAATTGTTATAAATCCATTCACCAATGTGTTTACTGTGTAGTTACTACTAGTTATTACTGTGCAAATTCACTTTATTAGAAACACTAATGAGGATCCAGAAAGAAATTAATCTCAAGATAGTAGAAAGATGGGACGCGCCAGCCTAAAATAAATAACTTTTCTTTATCAATTCTTGTGTTACTTGGTATTTCCTTTGGAGATAGCAATTGTTTTGGAGGCAAGCCACAGTTTACTTAAGTTAAAATGTAATTTAACATACAAAAGACAAATGAACTTAAAATTACGTCTAAACAAGACAAGTGGTCATGTCATGTTCACTTTCTCTAAAGCTTTTTTTCAACTTTGCCTGTACATGACAGTGAACATTTTAAATTGTACAAGTTTCTAATTACTGACAAGTCAAACAGACGTGGTTTTTTATTTAGTTTTGCTCAGGAAATTTAAAAAAAAAATTAAAATGGCGTTTCTTTTAGTTGAAGGAAGTTGATTTTAGATGGCAGCCATCTTGGATTGAAGGACTACAAGTATTTGGAAAAATTGTGTTTCTGCTGTATAGTCTTTGGATATTTTAGTGAAAATTACATAATGTCAACATGATTTATTTTAAAACATGCACTTTTTTTTATTTAGGCTACTTTTTAATATTAAGTCAGCACTTACTTTTTTTTGTTTAAAGTTTTACACAGGCAAAGGTTAGCTAAGTTTAAATGTAACCACACTAATATCATTAGTTTTAGCGTAAAATAGACAAAAATAATCGGTGAGCGAGTGTAAAACTACGTTTTTTCCTTGTTCTGCTCATGTTTTGTGACGGTGAAGAGGATTCCTTCTGGTTTCACCAGTAAGACCCACAGGCGGATAACAGCGACACCGGCGGCGGGTCGCGGGACTGTGTTGCAGCACAGCGGCACTTTGCAGGCGGCTGCTGATGGAGTAGGAGGGATAAGGCTGCTGTATTCATGGCCGTAAAGAACTGTTTGTCTGCAGCAACAGCATCAGCAGTGTTTATAAAGGCGCTTTGTGCAAAGCTAATCCGCTCTGATGTCACGGTGCAGAAGGAGGGGCTGAGCTTTCCGCTTTAATCCGAGCAGGTTGTCTGGAGGGACAAACCGAGCCGAGCCGGGGGAGAACGCCTAGGGACACGGGGGCTATATGTGCTACAGCAGCCGGAGCTGGGCCTCTCCTCCGCTGACATGCAGGTAAAAGAGCAATAGTCGCTTCCGACAGTCGGTAAATGAAGGGGAACGTGGGTTTTAGGGTGGTTCGGGGTAAGGGCGGCGGTATGAGAACGTGTTCGGGTCATTTTATTGATGGCGGATCCTGCACCTGCGGAGATTTACCGTGTACACGAGGGAGAGGGAGGCTCATGGACAGGTGACAGCTTGTACATTGTTTTTCTTTTATAAATGTAAAGAATCCTGCAAATCAGGATGCAATGAAGGACATATATGACAGTAAATACGCACCACAAAATATCTACAATAACGCTGGTCATACCCTGGAAAATAAACGCATTTCATTGAGATATAGTGCAAGAGTGATCACAGATTTAGAAATATTACAAAATAAGAAGCTTTTTGCTCTTATTTTTTATTATAGTAAAACGTTAAAGGACATGGGTGGTGGATTAGAAGCCAGTAAGCCTTAAAAATGAAAACACTTGCCAGTTTAGCTCTTGCTCATGCATGTATCACCTCCCACTAGAGCATCAGAATACACAACATACACAATGCATGCACTGTGCTAATTGATGCATCTCTACGTGGACCATATGCTTGCTGAGTGATTGTGTGTCATCATGTGGTGAGTGTTTGCAGAGAGACAGAGAGGATGAATCATGCTCTGTGAAATAGACAGAGGGCACAAGTTCTGCAGCATCTTCCTAAATAAACTCAGGCAATATTAGTGATTATTTACATCATAGTCTGGCAGCTATTACTTGGTCATAATAAAATATCAGAAAAAATGAAGAAATTCAACTTTCTTTTACCCTAACAGCAATCCAGATACCAATGTATTTAGTGTACATTGGTATATACTTGATAAATAATCAAAAATTAAACTCAAAGAAGATATTGTTTTGTATAAAACTTGAAACTCTGTCATAAAACCTGTTAATTTCGACCAGTCAGCTAATGTTTGAATTTTAAGTTCTTAAGATTTAGGCAGTATTTGGATCTGGATGAGGAAGAAGTTTAAAGTCATTATTAAATGGCTGTTTGTGATACTATAAGGTGATATGGACTCAGTATGGAAGCTAAAACCGGCCATTCCTTCAAATATTTATTTTAGATGCTGTAGTCTTGAGATTTCATGTGATTATAGAGATACCGCCACAAATTTCCTGAATATAAACAATTTTATTCACAACAGCCTGAATCGATCTAGATTAAATCTGATTTGATTAATTTACAGATTTTTATGTAACACAAATGTTTTTTGAATATTAAAGACATTCTCAGATAATTACTTTATAAAACACTGAGCTTGTTTACATGAAAGTATAAATCAGATATCTGGGAGTAATCAGATTANCTGTTAACATGACAGTATAAAGATACAGATATCTGGGAGTAATCAGATTACTGTAATAATCTGATAAGACACGTCTACGTGCACTTTTAAAATGCAGTATTTGAAAGACCGTTGTCTACATTTACCAGGCCTTTTATTTTGAAGTAAGTACGAATGTCACTTCCTGTTATTTTCAGAAGCGTTGTGTTTGTTGAACATAGCGACGCCCAGCGTCTTAGCATTAGCTGCTAATGTGAGAGGTGATAAACTGCTAAAGGTAAGTCACATGAGTGTAGGGCTACTGTTGTCACCAGAAAAGGAAACATACTAAAAATAAAAAAAAAAATCGATACACAAGTTTTTGAATTCATTTTGGGTTCATTCAATTTTAATTGATTAATCGATTTTTTTAAACCCAGCTCTATGCGATAACTTAAAATTTCTTAAGATATAAACATACTGTATCTGATTACAAGTTTTTTTTTAAACCAAGACCACAGCGGTGGCTCAAAAATTAGTGGTTAGCATTTAATTTAATTGGTCATTATTACATTCGGTCAGAATCTATGACAGTAAGTTGAAGCAATCCTGTGCTATCCTTTTTGCATTCCTGGCAATTACTTTCCTGAAGTTTAACAGAAAAAAACTAATTATTTCATCATAGTTTTGGAAAGTAATGAAATATCTTGAGAGATAACAAAATAGTTAACTTGTTATCTCGACATAACAATGTTAAAAGAATTTTAAGCACAGCCAGTCTCAGGAGCTGTAGAGCAGATATCACCTGCTGATTCTTAACTTTCTGGATGTGTCTTCAAAGACCAGGGTGTTGCATTTACTGAAATCTATTGGTCAAGTTAGCGATAACAACCACCGCAAAAGTTGTCCACCCACAAGACGACAGTAAGTTCAGCCTCACTCTGAAAACGTTTGTCCTCCATCGGCAGTTTCTCTCTAGCAGCTATCACTTCCAACTTGTCCCATACTCATGCTTCAGCAGGAGCCTGTTGGTTGGGTTTAAATAGCACTTGTGAAGTACGTTCCGTTCTTTCATCAAAGCTTTATGTGCTAAAATGTGTATAAGTACTTTTAATGCGTAGTGAAATAACACGGTAGTGGTGAAGGAAATCAAAGTAAAAACCTAAAAAACAGAAATGTAACTCGGTAGTTTTGAGGCTGTACTTGATTATGAGTGGGAAGCTTGTGAGTAGGGCTCTGATTTGCCCTCTGATTCCTATTTAAATACCTTATACTCACCATGCAGAAGGCTCATATGCATTATGCAGCTGTAGAGCATCAGAAAGATAAAGATAAAGATGTGCTCTACTTTTAAAACTGACTCAAAAGGCGCTTGACCAAGAAGCAGTGTGGGGTTGATTCATATGGCCATGATTGCTCTTTAATTAAGCAGTGAGTATGATCCTCCATTTGTCTACCCTCACGCTTATTACAAAGTAGTATCACCACATAGTCCTCCACTTTCTGATCGTTCATCACCATCTGAACAGCACTATGTACATTTTATGGAGACAATATGGCCGCCGTCTGTGTTAAAGAACCTGCTGCTTAAATAGTAGGCCTGCACGATATCAGTAAAACTTGTGGTAGAAAATCATTGCTGCATATTAAAGGCTGGATTGTACTTCCAGACTTGTGCATGCTAGTTGATTGCAGATCTTCCTTTAATTGATTAATATATGTGCGGTTCACCTGTTTCAAGGCAAAGCCTACAGATACATTTTTTATATTCTGTGCTGCCTTAAGAAATAAAAAAAATAGTTAATTCTAAGTTCAGTTTAAAACAATCTGGAACTGATTTGGCAAAATTATTAGATAATTAAAAAAAATCTTGTTTTTGATTATTTAACGTGTATTTTGTTTGTTACTGGTACACATTATTCATTAATTTTTCTTTCTTTGCCATCACCAGTCTGGCAGTTATAAATTTTTCTGTGTAATAATTTACGTTCCGATGACAGCAGAACATTTTTTAAGCTTTTTGGGATATTTTTCCTGATTTCCAGACATTTAACGGTCTAAACACCGTTAAAAATGATGCACTAACAGCTTTTCTCTGCCATTTAGCTCTAATATTGGACATATTGTAAAGATTGTTAATAGTAGATAATGGATTTAAAAATTCAGCATCTCACAAGTGTGTGTAGCAGTCACGAGTTGTTGTCAGGATATGTTTGTCAGTGTAAGATCAGTAAGTTAATGGGCTAGTAAATCCCCCAGTGAGCAGCTTTCACTGCAGCCTGACAGATGGAAGAGCAGTGCTCTGCTCCCAGTTCTGCAGGCCTGGCTCCACAGACGGCTGCCTTGCTACCGCCATCTGTGACCCACCAAGCCCCTTCTCTGTGACTCCACAATCAGTGTAACCCACTCGTATTAACCCCAGGCAGAGCGCATGGCCATCTTGGGACTCTGCTTTCACGCCTGCTGTGTGCCAGCTCGGCNGTATTGGCCATCCTGGGAGTCTTCTTTCACGCCTGCTGTGTGCCAGCTCGGCTCCATCCATCGGGGAAGTTGTGGTTTAAGCTCATATTACAGGGTGAACATGAGACTGTGGCTCATCTTTTCCCTAAATATTCAGTTCTACAGCAAAAACGTAAATTAATGCACATCTGTGCACCATCTGCTGTCTCTTAATCTAGTATCAACTAGTTTAGTTAGGTTGCTTCTAAGTCAGTGACTCACTTTAGTTGAACAATTAGTTGTCAGTAAAGTTCTTATAAAAGTGAAAGGGCCAGTTATTCTGCTACAGAGTAAAAATTTCCCCCTTCTTTCCCTTAAAAAATATCTGAATGCTCACATGTAACATACTGGCACCTGTTAAGCCAAAAGGGTCTTTTTGGGGTGTCTGCTTGAAAATGAAATACCCAAAATAATCGATTATTTCTCCGTAATTATAAACGCTGTGTAAACTCTCTTGGTAGCCAAATAAAGCTAACAGCCGTGAGAGTGGGTTTTAGAAGCATCACCACAGATGCTACTGTGTTAAAGTAAATGAGAATGAAACTGGAAAAAACCAAGAATTTTCTCTTTGTCTATTTTTTTTTTTTATTCATTTGTTTTTGCGTATTGTAGGATATAACCCCACAGCAGTGGACAAAAACCTCCAGGAAACCTTGAGTCAACATGTGGACGTTATCTGTGCAAAGATTGATGGTGCAGAAGTGGAACAGAGTAAAGTTACAGAGGTTTTAGTACTAGGTGGTTTTCACTTTGTTTCATCTTGGCACGGAGACCGTCGTCATCCGATGATCTTGGAACTCGGTCACAATATCTTTAAAACCATCACCAGTGTGTCATCAGCATACGACATCTGACACACAGTTAACACTTTCTACTAAAACCAGTTTTACTTCCGTTTCCTGTGACTTGGTAGCTCCTTTTTGTTTTTCTGTCTTTCTCACAAATAGATCAATCATATTTTTCCCCAGCAGCCTTTCTTGGACCTTTTCATTTTGAAAAATAAAATACAAAAAAACTCTAGTTTCTCATCACAACTGAGTATTTGGCATCTAAAAAACCAGATATCTCTATGATAAGTTAACAAGAGGTGGAAGTTGGACTCACAGTAACAAATATGAGTGAGACTCTGCTGCAACAGGAGCTTTGATCCTACAGGTGTAGTTTATATACATCAAACATGGACTCATGCAAATGTTTATGAGATCCATGGGACACCAGGTTGTCCTACTGAAGTCTGTAGTCATTAATGGAAGCTTTTGCTCCTCGGTCCATCATGTGGCTTCATTTTTCTCTGACTTTTTGTGTAATTGTATACAAAGCAGCAGCAGCATTACATTAAATCAGGATTACCTTCATAATCAGTTGGAGATGAAGGAGTTTACACTATATTCTCCTCAGACCAGTTAATCTTGTTTTTTAAGATTTCTACCAGTCAATTTGTAATAATCTGAATTTTAAAGGGGCTTAACATAAATTAATTTAGTCTGGCTTCACATCCATATATATATATATATATATAT